>JAIQCU010000582.1:0-43244 GCA_022114935.1 Leptestheria dahalacensis | reverse complement strand
CCCCCCACCCCACCCCCCATCTTTCGGCTTTTCAGGGGGAAACAATTATGGATGTTATTTATTTTGTCCATCTCGGCAGTGTAAAGAAGCCGTAGAGCATTAATATTTTCTAATTTTAGTCACAACCTGTTCGTGTTCCAGTTTTCTCCCCCAAACAGATATATTTGTCGAGCTGGGGGAGGAGAAGCAACTAAAACGCGAACTATTAGAGCAGCATAGCCAATTCTGGGGTTCGTCTGTAAAACGCCACTCGAAAAATGGGAAAGTGCCGGAAACGTTTAAGCTTCTACTACAAAAGACGCACATCGTTAGTAAAACAAAGTATCAAAACGAGCAACTTACTGGCGGACTTTGTTTTTTCCCCCTTGTTTTTCAAGCTGCTGACTTCGTGTAATTAATGGTAGTATTAATGGCGTACTGTGCAGGTCGTACGGATAAAGTTGCAGAAGCACTTGCCAACTTTTTTCCACTTACGAAAAATCTTTTCCTTTGTAAATTAGTTCTTACTTCAAGTGAACACTTGTTTGCAAAGGGGAAATTTAAGTGAAATGCTGTAATTATTAAGAGTTTTTACGATCCTATGCGAGGGACGGACTGAAACGGATCCACCTATTTTCTCGCCGGTTTCGGAATTACTGAATGCGGTTTCTTCGACTCTTGGGCACAGGTTTCTTGGCTATGTGGGCCAGGGATGGATCTTCACTTTCGCCAAGTTGCGAACCCTCTCCCCCTTTGGCCTTATAGCTCTTAAAGAGTCCACCACAAGGAGCTTTGACAGGGAAATAAATATTTACTAGACAGCTTCAACAACTTTACACCCCCGTATACACGCGTTCATGTGCCGGGGTTGGACAATTTCATCAGAGCACTTCACATCATGACGTCATACCTTGTTTTAAAGTAGATGCTTTAATAGCTACGAATTTAAGGTTGACACGTACGGTCTCTCACTTACAACTGTTGTAGATTGCAGTCAGATTTTGCATTTGGCTTTAACCCTGCAGCATGATTTTTGGTAGTATCATTTAAAACCAATTAACGAAAAACATTGAATTAATAATAACATGTTTAACGTGATAGACACGTGACTCTGCTAACGAACAAAGGATAGAATAGAATTACACAACAGAATCAGGTGTAAATTAAGCTGGAGTGTCATACTTATTAAATTAAATACCGTACTGTATTCTATGTTTTACTATGGGGTGGACTTGCGCACTGCGTCTTCACCACTGAATAAATTATAATTGAAACTTAACAAAACATCATTGTAACCTTTCAGTTTGATCTCAATGCTACCAAAAGGAGAAAATATATGAATGTTAATTAAATTTCAGTACATAACAGTAACAGTAGTTTGGTAGCAACAACATAAACATAAACTTGTGTACAAAGTTTGAAGAATCGATTATATGATAACGGAGGATACAGCAAGTTACACGATGAAAATCGGATATATTTAATTAAGTCGAAGTGTTTTGCTTATTAAGCAATTTACATGTATTCTAATTATAATATAAAGAAAAGACTATGGTGTGGAAATGCGCAGGCGCACTACGTATCTTCAACATTTTAACAAATTATATTTATATACCATACAATTTGATCTGAGTGCCATATACTTTAGAAATATTACATACAGTTGAGGTAAATTTCAATATTAAATATTAATTCCTAGCAACAATTGGAAATAAAACTGTGTGCGCGTAAATTCTTTTGTCTGCTAATTTGTCCGGTGCATTTGAACGCGGTTTGGCAATGGAGCAGACCTGCGCACGGTTGCGTTCAATTTTCACTCGGGCTTGGAGAGAATTGAAAGATGGCGGATGGTACAGAGAGCCGTGTGAATCTGGCCGCATTACGGCGTGTCGATCCTTATGCCACGGAAATTCTGGAAACTGGATCTCAAGTGGCTGTTTACAAATATGCCTGCGCACAGAGCGGAGTGCCATGGGTAAAAACTGAATCATTATTTTGTTTACAAACTCCAGTGTTGTTGTTTGTCAATCACGTGTATTATGATGGGATTTAAAAGTATATCATTTCCCCACGTAAACGTGTTGTATATATACAGATCCAGTTAAGCTAAACAGGCTGACATATTGTAATAGTTTCCTTATAGTATTAGGAATACTTGTCATAGCGGCACTGACGCGTAATCGTGTTGCTCGTACATATTCGAGAAGTGTAACACTTTTCTTCCTCCTGCAGGAAAAAACAGACATCGAAGGATCGCTTTTCCTGTACAACAGGTGAGTGGATGTCTACGATCTCCATAATATTCGTCCATACGATTACATATATAATAATGATCTTGTCGTTTAAAGTCGTTTAATCTCTTAGCTGTCAAAAACCACTTCGTTGTGACATGTTAAAAAATTGGTTGAAATATTTAGCACTCGACAGTAACTGGATATACATTGGTAACACGTTCTGTGTTTTGTTTAGGTCTGGGGATCCGTGTCATGGATTCGTGGTCATGAATCGACTCAGCACAGAGAATTTTGTTCAACCAGTGACCAAAGACATGGAGATTCAGTTACAAACGCCGTTCTTGCTCTATAGACATGCCAAAGGTATTAAGTAGGAAAAAACGCAAATATGAATAGACCTTTATACGTTTTACACACAGGTGAAATTATGGGGATCTGGTTCTTTGAGGAAAGTGAGTGCAAAAGGTTTGCCGAGCATCTCGAAGTCTTCATCAAAGGCGAAGCCGCTCGTCACCGGAATCCGCAGCCAGGAGTTATGACGCCCTCGAGAGTCGATATAATGTCCATGCTTTCTAAAGCCCAGGGAGAATATGAACAAAAACAGGGGAAAACAGCCGAATCTGGTAAGGGCCGAGGTGAAGCGCCAATCGTGCGACAGGACGTATCAAATGGTCTGACGTCAGCAGTCCCTCTCAGCGTTGCCGATCTGTTTGGCACCCCGGCCCCAAAGACTACCGTGGAACACACAATTCAGAACGTTTCCGTATTGGATAAGCTGCTTTCGTCTGTAGTTCCAGCACAGCCGATACCTCTTCCGACCGAGTTACCGACAGCCCAGAGTCTGGAGCGGGAAATCCGGGAAAAGCTGAAGACCGGCACTCCAACAAGTTCCGACAAGATTCTGTCGCATTCAACCCCAGTTGCCAAAACCACGAGTGTCTCGCAACAGATCGGTGCTTTTCACGCGGCCCACAAGACCCCCGACCCGGACGCTTTTCAGGTAACGCTGAAAGCGTTAAATTTAAAAACCTGAAACCTTTGAACAACTTAATGAAATATATCTGTAAGCAGGGCATGGCGTTCACTCCTCCTAAAACGGGTTCTTCTCTACCTCTAATGTCCCCGATGATGTTTGCATCGGCAGTGGAAATGCGCGAGGAAACTTCGGTGATTGCTACCCCGAAGAGCAGCTTTACGAGAACATTTCCAACAGCGTCTGATCATACCAGTGTACCAGGAGAAATTACGCCCTTAACCAAGGCACAACTCATTCAGGCATTTAACCATCTCCTTAAGGTAATTAACTCGGTTTTAACCACACCAAAAATTAATTAAAGTAAACAAATCAGATTGATAAAAAATATTTGGCAATTGTAGACTGATCCAAGTTTCATCACGCGGCTGCACGAAGCTTACGTGGATTCCTTGAAACTGAGTTTGAAAACAGGCCAATAAACGGACGAACGATGAGGATGGATGAAACGTCAAAACGTGGAAAACAGAAATGAAAGCAGAATTCCTTTAAATGCCACGGCCTGTGATTTTCCATTTTTAGCAGTGAGCTGACTCTCTTGATTGGATTCAATGCTTTTTCAATCGCATCAATACACAAGATGCAAAATCGGCATCCAATGATTCTCATTAAAGCGAAACCTTTGTTGTTTGAAACGATACGTTGGTTGGCGTCCCACGAGCAGCGCGTGCGATTTGCATTGGTTCACTTGCAAATTGTAAGAGCGCCATGCATAGTTTGACGACTGAGGAATTTCATTATGGGAGTTTGCCAACGCCTGAAAGAACAACGCTAAGTCTCTTAAAACATTAGGCTTTAATCAATCAGCATACTTAGTAATGATTTTCTAGTCGTTTGACTAAGGTCCAACTAAATAATGGGTAATGAAATTATATATAAATAAAATAAAAAATAACAAATTGATGTAATAATACAAATATTGTATAAGTAGAATGAATTAAGTGCTCTTGTAAGAAGCTGATAATATGCCGTTCCAAGTTTATTACGTCTATTTCTGGGCATTTTGAATTAGATAAAGCCAAGTCTTTTACCTTTAAAGATCAAAACCATAAAAGATAATAATTATATCGAAACAGAATTCCACTGAACTATTCTCTTTGCCTAGTAAATACAAATGATATCTGACATGATGCAATTGATTATAAGAAACTAATTACTGATAGGATCTAAATACCGCGTAACGAATTTAGATTAAAAAATCCACTGTTGTTTTATTTATGCGGTTTGGCAACGCTGCTTGTGGGAGCAGACCATTGTTTACATCACGGTTTTAAACTTCCTTGGTTTATGTATTGTTATTTTTGTTTTGTATATGGCAATAATGGAAGATTCCGGCTTGTCAGTACGCATTGTCACCGCTGATTTCTATTTATCACCTCCTTTAAAAGAATTTGATGAGAAATACTCCATGTATCGGGGTTCTGATATCAAAAGGGTGCCGATTATTCGAATTTTCGGCTCTACCAATGAGGGTGAGGATCCTGTTGGAAAATTGTAATTATGGTTTTAAATTGGGAATGACAGTTATATTTACTGATAGGCGATAAAACGTGTTTGCACGTGCGTGGCGTTTTCCCATATATTTACGTCCCCTACGATGGATCTCAGCCGCCAGAACGCACGGGGTACCAGATCGTTTTTGCAGTCGAGAAAGCCTTAAACATTTTACTCGGGAGCTCTTTGTCGGGGAACCAACACATATACCAGTGCACTCTTGTTTCAAAAAAGTAAGTGTGTATATCATTAGCAGTTTGTTATTGTTTGTCTGATAGACGTTTTTCTCCTCGTGAAACACAGACCCATCTACGGTTATCATCGCAAGGAGCACCAGTTTTACAAGATCGACTTTTACAATCCTGTGATGGCCAAGAAAGCAGCCGAATTATTACTGGTAGCCCTCATTTCCTCATTGCTTTTTCTTCTAGTGAGTAATTCTTTCCTCTGTGGATCAGAATGGAGCCATTTTGAATAAAGCCTTCCAGCCGTACGAAGCTCATATCCCATACGTCCTTCAGTTTCTAATTGACTTCAATCTGCAAGGCATGAATTATCTGCACATGAAACGTGTCAAGTATAGGCGGCACCCAAGAAAAGGTAAATTGTATGTCATTACATATAAAAGCAAAACTGCATATTTAATTGTAGTAAGATTCATTCAACAAATGCGTTTTGGATATTGGCTTTGTGTTTAACAGCGTTTTTTTTTTGGGGGGGGGGGCCTAGGGCCAACGTGCAGTGCCGAACCGCAAAGTACTTGCGAGGTTGAAGTCGACTGTGTTGCTGCAGATATTCTGAATGCGAATCAATTGCATGGTAATCTTAACTTCTACTTTTTATTGCAAAATAACTGAACTATAAAAAACTGTCAATGTAGGTGAAATCGAAATGAATCCTGGTTTAGCCGCACTGTGGCAAGAAGAACGAGATAGGAGGAAAGCCCTTCAGATGAACGAGGACACGATAGCACCGCCCTTGACTCAAGAGCGAACGAATGTCGATACGACCGACAGCGAGGTCTTTTATAAGCAGATGCTGGACAAACGCCTTACTGAACTTACTGAAACCCAAGTATTTCTCATTCTGTATGTATAATTAATGTGGATTAGATCTTTGTAAAATGAAAACCGAAGTTAGGAATCGACGTATGTGCTAGCCTAGCAATTCAGCTATTTTTTAAAAGAATAAAAGCTACCAAATCTCGAAATAACCATTTGAGTACGGAACTTGTTCGTTTATACAGAAATTAAAATGTCAAGTAATATGTATTTAAAATAGCCATGTAATACCAGTGTAAGTTTACTCTAGGGAGACCTGTCCATGAGTTTTGCCGAAGTAAACAATCAACTGGAGACGACTCTGCCGGTCGAAAGTCCAGATGACGAGGAAACCCTGACTCAGCTATTGCACGGCACCGCAGTCGAAAGCGAAGAGGACGCCGATTTGGTTGCAATACTCTCTCAAATGGCCAGGGAGAACGATCTCGACGACAGTTTCGTCAATGCCGATGCCATTCTTGCCTCTCAAGAGACCACTGGAGACGAAGACCGGCAGAGTGTTCCCAAATCTTTCAACAATCGCAACGGGAGTATGTTTTCATCCCTGTTACACTATTCCATATGATGAAACTCCTTTTTTAAAAAAAAATTGAAAACTATACAGTAATAATAATAATTATTATTATCATGATTAAGTATTATTGCCTTTGTAATTGTATATTGTAATTATACTAAAAATTAAAATATATGTTTACGTAGGTATGAATAATCGTATTATTGTTATTCGTAATTATATTTTTTGATATTTATTTTTACCGTGCGTAGGTGAAAGTAGCGAAAGCGACGGGGAGCGGGAAACGCACGAAATGACCCAGGTCTTTTGGACCGAACCCGAAGAGCAGGTCCTCGATACGGAGAACGAGTCCGAGTACCAGTTACCCAATGTCGACGGCGCCTTCTCCAGCTCGGATGAAGACTCGGCAAAAACTGCAATCAAACCCAAGAAATCACGGACGAGACATTACGATCCTTTGGATATTCGGATCCTTCCCAAGAAAATGCGGAAAGAACCTCGCAGTGCGGAGGATTCCACTTCAACCGTCGTGACAGAGGCTTCCGCTAGGGTTGATTCTGTCGTGATGACTGAGCAAACTCTCTCTGCCGCGCATTTGGGCAATGATTCAGTTTCATCGACCAGAAGACGTAAGCGTAATTCTTCTAAAGCAGATTATGATAACGTCCTTTATAAGCTCGGCTTTCCAAGCCCCGCTGAACCTGAATGCCGTTGCTCACCTCCACAGCCGGTGAGTCCGGAATTCGAATCCAGTTGCAAGAATTCGCAGGACCAGTTGGAAATGCCGACGGAGCAGAAACAGTCCCATGTTGAAGCAATTCATTCCAGTGGAGAGCCGTCGTCCTCTGCTCCGTCAGACAAGTCCAAGGATTTATTCCATTCTTCGGGCGCTGACGGCACTCCTGCTTTAGGATCGCAGCTGACCGACTCGCAGTGCAGCAGCGTCAAGCAAGAACAACACGAGTCGGCCAAAGACGATCTACCTGAATTAGCCACCAGTCGGGCACCTTTTTGGGGTAATCCGGAAGATGTGGAACCGGTGAAGAACCTGCTGGGACAGAATTTCAAAATCGACTGCAAGCCGCCTGAACCGGTTTCCTACAGGCTGATCAAGGGCGACAGAGACTCGTACAGCAGTCAGGGGCAGAATCCAGAGGTTAGCTTTATTCTGACGAGTCAAGAACACGACTTTCTTGTGGACGTGGACAAGGAAAGAAAGATTCTGCTACGGGCTGCTGAACAGCCGCCGTCGAAGGCAGATCTCCTTCAAGCCCGTCAAATGAAGAGAGCCGCGCCAAAGGCTGTGGCCAAACCCGGCCGAAGAAGAGTTTCCTTGACAACGTCGCAGCTTGAAGCACCGACGCTAAATAACAGCTACGGGTTTAAAATGTCCTTCGGCAACTGGCAGGAAGCTAAAGCTGTGCACCAGGTAATTCTGGCCAATAAGACGCAAATAAAACGGTCTTGACTAACTGACTATTTTTGTAATAACTGACTTGTTAACTCGTTATTTACTAACTAAATACATACTAACCGACTGACTAACTAATGGCTCTCTGAATGACCCACTCTCTGTACCAACTAAACTAAACCAACCGACTAATTAGTCAACCAACTACTCACTTGCTAAACCGACAGAAGAAAATTAAAGATGACTTCTTTTTGCAATTATATAATTTAGTTTAAATAACAAAATTCCAATCTGCAATAAATCTTGAGTTATTATGCTTCACAAGTCGTTATAAATTAAGATAATTTTTAATTAAAGACTTAGTTAACTAGAGTAATTACAATTAAGATAGTCGCTATAAACTAAGTTGGCAAGTTCAGCGTAGTTAACAAATCACCACGCTGCTTGTGTAAACAGTTTCAGTTCCTGACTGTCATGTGCATGGAAATCCACGTGGGCACCAGGGAAGATTTGCAGCCCGATCCTTCAATAGATCCCATACAGGCCGTCTTCTACATGATTACTAATGACGTCCCTGTGGAGTCGGACTTGCAACAGGAGATTCTTGGAGCCATTGTTGTTGACAGTCAGGTTCCATATGTCAAAATACAGTTTTGCTTCAGAACATTCAATATATTCACACGAATCATTGTATTCCAACTAGGATGGGAAGAATATGTTCCAGAAGGCTGGAGTTCCAGGTTACCCGGCTGAGACGGTATCTTCGGAAAACGAGCTGCTAGAGAAGCTCGTACTCTTAATAGAATTGCACAATCCAGATATGCTAGTGGGATACGAGGTAACTTGCATTCTCGTGTGTTTGAGCGAGAATTTGAATATGGGAAATATCTGAAAAACGTTATCAATTCTGAATAGATTGAGCTGCTGTCGTGGGGTTACGTTCTGGACAGAGGCAAGCACCTTAACTTGAACCTCAGCAGTCGTTTATCTCGAGTGCCGTCTGCTGTGGTCAGAGAGAAGAGCGGGAACAGCGATGAAAACGGCGACTTTGGTTACATGGCAGAGAAGAATTCCGATATCGTCGTGCCGGGACGCATTGTTTTGAATTTGTGGCGACTTCTGCGTGTCGAGGTGAATTTTTAGTTTCAGTCTTGACCGACTTCTCGTTTTGTATATATTCTTGTAACCTAAGTGAGAATTCAGATTTCAGTTTGCCTTTTTCACTTAGATAAGATAAGATAGATGGGTGGATAGATAGATAGATACACAGATAGACACGTAGTAGATAGGTTAGCTGATCGATTAGTTGGTTGATTGATCGACGTCTACATTTGTTGATAGACCGCAAATTAGGTATGTGGGTAGGTAGAAAGACAGATAGATGGACAATAGATAGACTGGTTGGTTGGTTGATAGATTGATTGACGTATAGATTATTGATTGGTTGGTAGTTTGGTATGTAGGTATGTAGAAAGACAGATAGGCAGATAGATATATATAAGAGAGAGATTGGTTGATTGATTGTTCTACGTATAAACTTATTGATCGATTGATAGTTAGGTTAGGTAGGTTGATAGATAGATAGGTAGATAAATAAATCAAATACGTCAATGCAGACATAGAGAGATACACTGGGTTTGAATTTTGTCCATTTGTTTTCCGCCAGTATTCACAATCAATTGATATCTTTATATCAAACATTCAAATCGTTTTTTTATAGATCGCACTTCAGAGTTATACTTTCGAGAACCTCGTTTTCCACGTTCTGCACCAGCGCATACCGACCTATTCCTTCCAGAGCCTGCAAAAGTGGTGGGAGTCCAACTTATTCAGGCAAATAGCAAAATCCTGGCGCACAAATCTCTTCAACCCTGATTAATTACGGGTTTTTCTTACGCAGGTGGCAAGTTATAGAGCACTATACAGTGCGCGTGAAGTTAAGTTGGGCCCTAATTGAGCAGCTGGACTTGATTGGACGCACCAGTGAACTAGCCAGGCTGTTTGGAATCCAGTTTTACGAAGTCCTTACTCGTGGCTCTCAGGTACAAATCGACTTAAAAAAGAAAATGCGTTTGATATATTCAAGTAGTAAATCATTCAGGATCGAGTGAATAGAGGAAGAAACTGAAAGAATTTTTTTTAAAAAAACCTTTTACAGTTTAGAGTGGAATCAATGATGTTACGATTAGCCAAGCCGCTGAATTTCGTTCCAGTGTCGCCGTCGATGCAGCAGAGGGCTCACATGAGAGCTCCGGAGTGGCTACCACTAATCATGGAGCCCAAATCGAGGTAGATAATGTAACGTCCCAGAAGCTTATGTAATGAAAACCTGTAATTATTTATTATTATTATTATTTTTTTAAAGTCATCATAGCTTTGGGCCGGAGGCCCATGGCTGTTTCTTTATTGGAAAATCGAAATGACGAAAACATGATGGATGAAACTATAAAAACTACGGGTGTTTGTCTCAGCCTTAAACGGCTGGGACACAGATTTGTGCTTTTAAGCTTAAACCTGTAGAGTCGGGATTTGTGTCAAAATTCGAGCCAGTCTTTGATCCAGTCATCGTGTATTCCCCATTCTATGATATTCTTAATTTTCTGGTAAGGGGTAGCCAAAGTCGAGGTGGATGGAGCAGGAGGCAGCGTTGGAGGCAGCTTGTTTAGCTAGCCTGTCAGCCACCTCCGTTGCCCTCAGTTTCACTATGACCTGGGATCCAAACCAGTTTGATACTTTCTGTTGACGCCGTTGAAAGGTATTAGGCGACACGTGTACAGCGTGTACGAGTCTCTGGCGGTTTTGGTCGAGGGTGATGGGCCTCGACGGCTGCTCTGCTGTCTGAAGCTACACAGATTGATGGCGTCGCACGGTCTATGGCGTGTTGGACTGCACTGGCAATTGCGGCCATCTCTGGGTAGAAGCTGGGCAGCGTTTGCGCTATCTTTCCTAGCCACATTCGTAATACCCAGGTACTGGTTCCTGATATGAACCGCAAAGCCCGTGCCATTCTTCGTGGTCGATCCATCCGTGAATGTCATCAAAGAGTTTATGGTCTCTAGTTGGTGTATAGTCTGGGATCCTGGGATCGTTCAAGTAACTGCAGTCACCATCGAAACTTTTCTCTACGATGTCGATTAAATCAAGGTTATAGTTAGTTTTTAACATGTTCATATATTGTGAGCTAGTCGTATATCTAGGGTGTTTTGTAATATTATCATTATTATTATTATTGTTGTTGTTGTTACTTTTTTTACAGGTTGTATACAGATCCCGTAGTCGTTTTGGATTTCCAGTCTTTGTATCCGTCGATGATTATAGCTTATAATTATTGTTTCTCCACCTGCTTGGGCCGTGTGCAGCTTCTTGGAAAGTAAGTGTATCTTTTCTTTTATCAGGCATGGTTTCTGGTTCATTATTTTTCTAAAAATACGTTTCTCATTTAGGAATGAACCTTTTGAATTCGGATGTTCCCAGTTGCTGGTTCCTCCGGAGTTAATCCGCAGATTGCACCAAGAGAACTTGATCAACGTTTCACCGGCCGGTATCGCTTTTGTGAAGGCTTCAGTACGTCAGGGGATCCTGCCAAGAATGCTGGACGAGATTCTGAGTACCAGGATTATGGTAAAGAATAAACAATTAATTCAACCATAACTCGTGATATAGTTAATATGTTTAAAATGTTGTTTATGTGATATTATACTAGTTTATAGTATGTTTAAATTATTTTCCTTAAAGGTCAAACAAAGCATGAAGGAGTATAAAGAGGATCGCACCTTGCAGCGCGTTTTCGACTCAAGACAGCTGGGTCTCAAGTTAATCGCCAACGTCACTTACGGCTACACGTCCGCTAATTTCTCCGGAAGGATGCCGTCTGTTGAGGTCTAACGTTGTTTTCAGCAAACCTTGTAACGAGTCAGAAAAATATATAGAAAATAACCCATCAATAAGATTTAATATAAACCACCATTGTATGTACTAGTATTAATGGATTTGTTGTTAATGACATTATATTATTGCTACTTTATTGTTTAAACTTATCTTCGTTATCTTGTTTATTACATTAACGGAGTAATCATGTAAATGTGCTTTATTGTGGGGGAAAACGCAGGTTGGTGACAGTGTAGTAAGCAAAGGACGCGAGACGCTGGAAAGGGCGATCCACCTGATTGAGGCGACCGACAAGTGGGGAGCCAAAGTTGTCTACGGGGACACGGACTCGATTTTCGTGCTGCTGCCGGGCAAAAGTCGCGCTGAAGCCTTCGCCATTGGTAAAGAGATCGCCGATACCGTGACGCAGAGAAATCCCAAACCGGTGAAGCTCAAGTTTGAGAAGGTGTATCAGCCGTGCATTCTCCAGGTAACACCAGCGGTTTCAATCTTGCAATCAAATTTAATAGCAACTTTTAAGTAATACTAAATTAACTCTAATACTTGATATTCATGTTTGTATGTGACCGTTAACTTGTGGACTAAAATTACATACAACTACAACACGCAACCTCTTCGTGTTTGACAGTAGTAATATACAATCAAAGGAATATTATCAACACTAAATGTAATATCGATAATAAATGTAAATGTCGATAGTTAGGAAAAGTTCGAAAGGTTTTACCGTTAAACTTTTGATTTGATCGAGTAACTAACGATTTTTTTTTTCAAATGTAGACAAAGAAACGATACGTCGGCTACAAGTTCGAGTCCGAGAACCAAGAAGAGCCCATTTACGAAGCCAAAGGGATTGAGACTGTGCGCAGAGACGGGTGCCCTGCTGTCGTAAAGGTATCTTACACCCGTGCTTAGACTTCGCCGCTTTTATTATTACTAGGAAAGCTCAGGTAGAGTTGAATTACTGTCAATCTAATAGAACTAAGGCTGAGAAATTTTTGAAAAACTGGAAATTGAGACAATTGACAGCTGATGATCAAGATAACTTTGAATTACGTTAAGTAGTCTCAAGTTGTTTGACAAATCCGCGATTAGACAAGTAGAACGTTTAGTGTTTCAATTTGGTAAAACTTAATCTGGTCTTATTTTCATGGAATACAGATTTTAGTGGCGTTTATAATTAGACTACGGTAAAGTTGAAGCGTGTCTATTAGTCAAGAACCCCTGCAGAGGGTTGACGCTTTTAACAAGTCTCGGACGTTTAATATAACTAGATAGCTGAAAATAGCTAGATATAAATTTAAACGATTAAGATTGCTTGACTAACGTGTGTGTCTATTTCGTTTGGTCAGCTTTTGGAGAAATCGCTGCGGATTCTATTCGAGACGCTTAATCTCAGCCTGGTCAAGTCCTACGTCCAGCGTCAGTTCACCAAGATTCTGGAGAACAGGATCAATCTCCAGGACTTCATATTCGCCCGAGAATACCGCGGGGTCAAGGGTTACAAGCCAGGAGCCTGTGTTCCTGCACTAGAGATTGCGAAATGCAACGTCCGCACGGATCCTCGTTCGGAACCGCGGGTTCTGCAACGTGTCCCCTACGTTATAGTTTACGGACCTCCGGGACTTCCGCTCATCCGGCTGGTCCGGAAACCTCAGGAAGTGCTGGCGGATCCTTCCTTGCGCCTCAACGCCGAGTATTACATTACGAGAGTCATAACGCCACCTCTGCAGCGCTGTTTCGGGCTTTTGGGACTCGACTTGAGCCAGTGGTACAAGAAGCTTCCGCGTACGCAGCAACAGGCTTCCTTTAACGGGATCAACGCGCCCAAGGCGACAATCTCGCAGTATTTCGCTTCAAACCAGTGCCTGCTGTGCACGGAACCAATCTATCGCGAGGGTCTCTGCTATCAGTGTCTTCCCCTAGGGCAAACGGCTGTCATTAAAATGTCCCAGAAGATCCGGAGCATCGAGAAAAATTATGCCGGATTCAATCGGATCTGCTCGGCGTGTGCCGGAGCCTCAGATTTTGGCCAGAGTTGCACTTCGTTAGACTGCCCTGTCCTTTACAAGAGAGTACCAAGTACCCAACAGTTAAGTATCTTACCCAAGTTACAAACAGCCTTGGAAGAATTAGCTCTTTAAGGTAAATATACCTTCGTAAACTATGTACATACTTGAGATTATTTATAATAAAAAGGTTCTTTAAAAAAATTATCCAAAAATTTACTTAAAATGGCAGCCCGTTTATTGCATCCAACACCAAAGAGCGGAAAAATTAGGTGAAAAAGACAAAATCCTTGAGTGCAAATCAGCAGAGCGGAGAAGCAGCTAAATCACCAGGGAGACAGCGGAGGCCTCCCGCGGGATAGGTAGCTGTAACGCGGCCCAGGATCGATTTCGTTACCGTGCTGGTTACATGGACCACATTAACCCCTTTGAAAAGCCCCAGGATGCGACCCTGACGCTCAGGCGGCATATCCAGGGAGTCTTCATCGCGGGAGGATAACAGCTGGGGAGCTTCTCTTCGCTTTTTCAAGGAGGACGGGCAAGCGTCGAGCACCGGGGAGATGACTCCGTTGGCCGGCGGACTGCAGGGAACCGCCGTTCCTGCAGTGCGACACTCGCAGGGAGTCCCGCAGACAGCCGGCCTGCTGATGGGAGGACCCAGGATTTCGGGATCGACGCAGTAAGCAGTGCACTTGGTCTCGCCGAGAAGACACGGCGTAGTGGCTACTACAAAGGGACCTGGGGGAGCGGTATCGTAGTCGCACAGGGCGCATGGTGCAGCCGGACCGACCATACAGGAGCAGGCGATGCACAGCGGTGGAACTATTCGAGTCTCAGTTTCGATCTGGAACACCTTAACGAGCTTGCCGAGTGGATTCGGATAGGGGATCACACTGGGGAAGGATGAGATAGCCTGGTTGGAACCGGATCTGTAGCCGCCGAATATCCTGGATTCAGAAAACCAAAGAAGTCTACATTTATTTCATTTTAAAAAGCATCCGTGTAAGCTTTATTTCAGACAGATGTTATCCCTATTTATCTAGTTATAATTATCTACCTGTCTATATATAAATCTACTCCTGTTTAATAGCATATAACTATATATATATCATTAGTAATTACTTTATGACCACTTAATTAGTTTCAATTCAGTACTTATCTTTTATTTGATGGTTATTCATCTATTTTATGAAATGTGATACTCCGAATTAATTAATTATTATTAATAACAGCTCAAGATGTATTGTTTGTAATTATATAAGTTGATTTGGGTTTTTTAATTTTTAAAATTATAAAAGCCATTTAAATTGATAGGTTGTGTTAAAATGATAACGTAAAATACCTGGATTGGACGCCTAGAGTGAAGTTCAAAGGATCTTCTTGAGCAGCCATCTCGTCGACGTCGTCTTCCACGTCAATGCCGTCTATATTGCACATGACGAAGCTCATCTCAGTTAATTCAATAATTATTTAACGATTTAGATATAAACTTTAAGTATATTACTATCGTTGAATAAAGATAATGAAACTTCAATTTGCAACTGCAGTGAGTTACCTTCTTTTGGTGAGACGACGAGTGCTCCAGCATCTGGTTCTTGGACGTATCCTTTAACGCCAAGTTTCCTGAGCATTGTTAATCATCAGCAGGTTTAGAGTTTCCATTCTAAAGAAGTCGAATTTGAATAAAGAAGTAAAAAAAAGATTAGACTTACACTGCCCGAAATTTGGGCTTTTCTCTGTAAAACACCATGGAATCATCGTTAACTGCGCTGGTCCCAGACGCAGCTACAAACATGAGCAGAACGACAGCGGAGATCATTTAAAGCTGCTGAAAACCTTCTCCGCACAGCAGCAAGGGTTGGATGTGTGTCAGTGAAGAGAAGTTTTCACGCTTGGTGCTTTATATAGGTTGGTTTTCTTTTGTCTGCAGATGTAATTACCGGAATGTGTGCGTAATACTGAAGAGTCAAGGCCGCATTTCTGTGCAGCTAGCCCATAGTTAAACGGTAGCTGTAATGGGCAACGTGTGTCATTATGCGTGAACTTTCAAGACGAGCACGTCTGCTGGTTAACCTATAGTTAAAGATCCTGGAGAAAACTTGATAATTCTGCAACTTTTAACTCACTATTTTTCATTCACTTGGATATTGTATTTTCAGTTTAGCTGAGTATTTCTTTATGTAAATAACAAGTATTACAGAAAACCGTCTCATTGGCATCAAACTGCTTCGAGCGGCAAACGGTAAACATTATCTTTAAAGATGCGAAGCCCTCGGCATACAGCCTTTGATTTAATGCTGCATTAAAATCTAGTAAATAGAGCACTTTGTCAGTGTAAATATATACGGTTCAATGTCAATGTGAGGTCAAGTGGGTGAAAATAAACTCACTGGGTAATTACGGAACTTGCACAGGAAACAAGTTTACAGGTTTCACTTACCAACACTTGTTATTACCTCTTCAAGTGCAACTGTTTTGAAACAAAGCAAATCGTTTCAGTGTAAATAGTTTTTTTAAACAAGAAGTCAAAAGTCACAAAGTTACGTCCTGGACCTCCAGTATATACTCTAATAAGGAGAAAAATCCCCTTGACAACTGACTGCAATTATCAATTATGAACTCCCACTCAGTTTTAAATTACATTTACAAGATAAAATTGTTATAAGTATAAGCTGTTTTTTAAGTTGTGGGTTAACTAAATATTGTATGATTTGACATCATGCTCTAGTGATTATTTTTAATTTAAATTGGATTGATGATTATATGAGTATCGTATATATCTCATCACTATTAAATATGAGTGGATAAGCGTATTATATTTCGCAAACTTAGTTCGAAATTTCACCGCTAGGAGACGCTGTCGATGAACACCTTCCACCCAATGAGATTTGCCACTGTGGCGGCTGTCGGACACGTCAACCGGTATACAGCGGGGACTCAGCGTGTGTAACCGGCGAACTGACGGCAAAACAACAAAATGAAGTCTTTACTGGTTCTTTTGGCGATTGTCGCCATTACGGGGGCTGCCGAAGAAGATTTGGTTGTTAAATCGGCCGAGAGAGCTATTGACTTGACAAGTCAGTTGGTCAAGATTACTACGAGGCTGACTTTCCAAAATAACGGCAAAGACAGTGTCAAGAGCTTTCTGTATGCTGTAGAACCGTCAGCTAAGGATCACCTGTCGTTTATCAAGGCACAGGTACGTTCTGTACAGAATGCGCGAGTTTCTCATTGTAACGGTGATCTCTTGGGTGATTCAATACCGCCTCACTTTTGACGCCCCGTAGCGTCTAAGTAGTGCTGGTAATGAAACACGAGTGCTGAAATGCTACAACGGGAGAGTGTCGGTTATTCTCCGTTACAAGATGCTTAAGTATTTTTTTAACGTTATAGTTGACTGAGGGAAAAGACAAAGTCTTGAAAGCATCGCCAACCCAGGACAGCAGGTATCCTGGAATTTCAGTGTGGAAAGTTGAGCTTAAGGAACCATTGGCCGCGGGACAGACCGTCAAGGTATGGTTGCACTCGAGGTTGCAAAACCGTATACCTGCTACTGCCTTCTTTGTCGTAGGTTCGTGTTGACACTGTGTTTTCCAAGTCGATCAACCCCCACCCTGCCCAGATTGCTCAGCGCGAGAAACAGCTCGTTCGTTACCACGGAAACAGCTACGTGTATCTCCCCTACAAAGTGGTGACCCAGACGACCAAGGTCACTTTGGGCTCGTCCAATGTTGAGAGCTACACGAAAGTCAAGCCTTCATCGCAGAGCGATTCTTCCATCACTTATGGTGCTTACGAAAACATCGCCCCCCTTTCACTGGTAACATAGTCTCACATCCTTTTTTTAGAAGTGTTGCTTAGCCAAGTTGTATTTATACAGGAGGATATAACGATCCACTATGAAAATAACAATCCCTTCTTGACGGTTTCTTCGCTGACCCGTCACATTGAAGTCTCGCATTGGGGTAACGTTGCCGTCGAGGAAACTATTGACCTGTACCACAGCGGTGCCAAGCTGAAGGGTTCGTTTTCTCGTTTTGAGTACCAAAGAGAGCAGTCTGGTGTATCGAGTGTCAAGAGTTTCAAGGTAAGGTGGCACTTTGACATGCAGCTGGGGTTCTAGTTTGAAGTACATTTCTATAATCCCAACTACTTAGACCGTTCTTCCACCGTCTGCGTCGGACGTTTACTACCGCGATGAAATTGGCAACATTTCCACCTCGAACCTTCGTGAAGCGGACGATACCGTCGAGCTGGAACTTAGACCGAGGTTCCCCCTCTTCGGTGGATGGAAGACCCATTACGTTGTCGGCTACAATGTTCCAAGCTACGAGTTCCTCTACAATTCTGGTTTGTTTGTTTTTGCAGCTCACCGTAAATATCTTATTGCCAACTGAAATTCAACCTGAATAACCGATTGAAATGAGTTTCGTAAACGACATACTCTCTCTAATAGGCAATGAGTACGTCCTGAAGATGAAGATCGTCGACCACGTCTTCGATGACATGTTTGTCGAGGAAGCTTTAGTCCGCATCATTTTGCCCGAAGGTGCTACCGATATCGAGTTGGACACACCCTACCCTGTTGAAAGACTGGCCGATTCGCTTCACTTTACTTATTTGGACACTCGTGGCCGTCCGGTTGTTGAGATCAAAGCAAAAAATCTGGTCGAGAACCATATCCAGGATTTCAAGGTAAATGACAAGGCTATTGTTTGATGAATTGAATTAAAATCAACAATTCTTTGTGGTCCAACAGCTCCGGTACCGCTATTCCAAACTGCTGATGTTCCAGGAGCCTCTCCTCTGCGTTGGCGCATTCTTTTTGCTCTTCTTGGGTGTTATCATCTACGTCCGACTGGACTTTTCCCTCTCCAAGGTAAACTCCATCACCGTGGAAAAGCGGACAGCTATTTATTTATCACCCAATATGCTTCTATTTTAGTATATCAGTCCCAAGTCAAAAACAAAGCTGAGTATAATGAAGTTATTATTACAGAAGATAGTAATATAATGAAACCGAACAATCTATTGTTTAATTATCTGGTTAATTATATAATATATATTGCATTATTAATGGGTTCAATTACAAGATAATTACACTGGTTAATTAGTATTAGGACAAGGTAAGCGATTTTATTTGCATGTTGCATGTCAAGTTATGTAGCCGATGGAAGTGGTAGGGTGAAATCGATAAATTATTTTTTGCTGTATTTAAAATTATATAAATTTATCAGACTGTCGTTTAATAATAGCAGGAGAAGTTAATGTTTTTTTTAATGTTTTCCACTATTAGGACGAGGTAAGCGAGACTAAGCTGAGGGCTGCCGGCATTGCCGAATCGGTGCGCATGCGTCAGGAACGTCGCCTGGGCCTCTACGAGCGCTACGAGAAGTTGCTCTCGGACCTGAAGGCATCGAAAGATACCAACACCTTCCACGCCGCGGTCAAGACGATCCTGCAGGATCTGAAAACGGAAACTCAAGCCGTCGCCGACCTCTTGACCCAAATCAAGGGAGACGCCACTCTGGTGGAAAAAGTCAACGAGCTTCAGCGATTGGACAAGTAATTATTGCACACATTTTTTTAAAGAGAAAATATCTACAGTTCTATCGTTATATGAAATATTTAATTTTCAGTTAAATACTATATTTATGAATAACACTGAAATTTAATTTAATCAACCTGCTGTGTTTTATTACAGTTAGTTACTGTAGTTCCTTTAGGTGAAGTATAGAAATGTCATAGATTCAATTTTGCTGTCCTTGTTTTAGGGCCTTCCGCGAGCTATTGCTGAACGAGAGTCAGTTAATAGAGAAGCTGGTCAGCGGCAAAGTCGGAAAGCAGCAGTTCGTCGATCAGGACGCTCCGCTGGCTAAGAAGAAGGAAGAACACCTGGAGAAGATGAACCAGCTTTTGGCTACACTCTGATTCCATTGAGCGAAAACTCGGTTAAGAAGTGGGATTTTTTTGAATAATAATAACAAACGTTTGCTTGCAGTTGAACCAGCAAAGAACTGTTCATTTTGAACGAGATGAAGAAGTGCACTGAATAAAAAGGACGAGTGTTTCGAAGTTGGAGAGACTAGTTTATTTGGGTTTTGGCTTGTAAATCTTTCCTTATATTGTCGGACAGTGTTCCAGGCGGGGTTGCTACAGTTCCTCGTGGAAATAGAAACTTTGGCCCGAGGACTCCTCCGTTTGCGGATCGTCGCAAGCAGCCGGAGTAGAAAATTTCATGGCGTATTCGCAGCGGCTGGGCTCTGATACTCCACTCAGGGTATTGTCCAATCCGCATGAAAGAGACACCTATTATACGCGAATCGATATTCATTGAAATGTTTAATAATTTAAGAATTTATGTTTACCTTGGTAGACCTCTGAGGTCCGTTCCAGCACTGTTCTCCTTTATCGAACTGCATCACACTGTACTTGTTTGCAGAGGAACCATTCCATGAACCCCAGGAACCCAAACGAGTTTCCGATCCGCCGTCCTTGGGACTTTGACTGACGTAGTTGAATGGGCATAGCTTGTACGTGTACTCGCGATCCGTGTACTCGAAACACTGTCCTGAATCGGTGTTAATAACAAAAATGTAAGCTCGGTAAGATTAATGTCGGTCTATGAATTTTAAACTTGATTCTATAAAGTTGCATCTTTTTTCACCTTCCAGTGGCTGGTATTCATCCTGCTGGCCGTAATCGATATGCTGCTTCCTGGTTAGATCCTGAATTTCCTGTTCTATATCTAATATGCGTCGTTCTGCAGCTTCATATGCATCTCTCGCTTTAGTTGCATCTGCACCAAGACAAATCTTTTAGTGATCAAGCTGAAAGGTATTATTAAACGATATGCATACCGTCTATAACAGCTTGGAGTTCAGGATCATATTCCTTCTGCCTTTCAGTAGAATCTTCACTTGATTTTCCTCGGTGGATATTAGGTTTCATCATTTGGTTCATTACAATAGCCTTTATGGCTGGCCAACCAGTTGAAAGGAAATGCTCCAGTTCTTGTTTCCCGTGAAAGAAGAACTGTGCCTCGGCTTCGGTGACTGTACCGTCTTTGTCGAGGTCGAAAGCCAACACGGATTGTATTTCGTGCACCTGCAGCTTTCCATCTCTGTTCGTGTCGAAACTTTCGAAATACATAAGTTCTTCTTTGTCAGACTTTTCGTTTGGCAGAGGCAGAACTGTGTCACTGCTGTCCTCCCCGAGTGCAACTTGTTGGTGCCCTTCGAGCACAAGAATCTCCCGTCGTTTCTCTTCGTGCAACCTCCCTCGCTGAATATTGGGTATCTCCAATTGATTCATTACAATAGCCTTGATGGCTGGCCATCCCGTCGACAGAAAATTCTCCCGTTCCAGTTCTTGTCTCCCGTGAAAGAAGAACTGTACCTCTGCTTCGGTGATTGTACCGTCTTCATCAAGGTCGAAAGCCAGCACGGACTGTATTTCATGCACCTGTAGCTTTCCGTCTCTGTCGGTATCAAGACTTTCGAAATACATAAGTGCTTCTTCGTCCGGCTTTTCGTTTTGCGTGTCGCTGCTGTCCTTCCCGATGACTGCAGTTTGTTGGTGCTCGTTGAGTGCTAACTTCTCCCGTTCCTCTGCAAGCGTCTTCTCCTTTTCCAGCTTAACCTTAACTGATTCTGCTAGTATCTTGTCAGCAAGAAGAACCGCTAGTCTCTCCTGTCAAATTGCGACAACCAATAACATAAACAGATTACTGAAAAAGCAGAACGTTGTGGTTTACCGTACCTTGCCCGCTGCTTTAGCACTTTTTCCTCGCTCGATGTAACCCTCCTTCACTGCACGTGCCTTTTTTCTAATTTGCTGAAGCCTTTCAGCTTCTTTCTCTGCTTTTGTGGCTAAGTCTGCACAGAGGTTCTTGCAGGAAGCGCCCGAAGCATGCTCGTCTGTACCGTCACAGCAGTCGCAGATGCCGTCGTTCACGCGAGACGACGGTAGGACCAAACTTTCGTACCCTGTATTGTGGCAAAAGTATGACCCGTTCGGACAGGCAGAGGTTCCAGGTTCATCGCTACCGTCTGGGCAGTCGCAGTAATCATCGTTCACCTTGGTAAACGGAACTTTCAGGCTTTTGTCGAGGCAAGTAAAGTCAGATTTTGAATTGTAAAAGGCCAGCTCTGTAAAATTGATCATACAGAAATATTTAAGTGAACTGAAGCTTTGCTTATTAACTTGAATATGATATTACTAGAAGGTGGTACACCCCGGAGTTCTTGGTCAGCTAAACAACTGGTTAGAAATAACAAATTTAAGACGATAAGTTTAACCATTGTGCGAAATGTTACAACGTACACACGCAAGTGACTGGTTTGAATGTTGCAGTGCACCAAGCCATAAGCGTCTCATCAACAGATGTTCAAACTGAAACAGGTCTCTAGCCTGTCTGTTTGTTTTAAGTTCGCCTCACCGACTTAGCCATTCGATTTAGGAAAAATAACAAAAATCTTCAAAACTACTTTAGATCAAGTTCATGTAATTGAGAGAAACATAGAAAGATACAGAAGACACTGAAATGTACTAAAGGATTGCAGTAATTCTTAAAAGTAGTCGTTGTGTCCTCCTGTTCCTAAGTACGGTGGATGATCAGGTTTTGAATTTCCCGCCCTTTGACTTTAAGCATCACCAATGAGGGTCAAGAGAGCGCGCTTGTAGTCACCGGATGTTTCACTCTGCAAAAGTAAGCCAATACAGTTTCTTATAATAACGAATATAGTTCTTCATCGTATTATTGTATCCTAAGCTTTATTCGAAGGAGTCCATACCTTGACAGCGCTGACCAAAGTCCTGCCATAGTCTCGTTCATACTCGTACTTGATGTTAGCCAAGTCGATTTCACACCGACCGACAATAATGCGGATCAGGGCGTTATCGTCCGTGCCGAGTCCCTTCATGGCCGTTTCCAGTCGCTCAGCGAAGAAACGAGGTCGATTGTGAACGCATTTCACTGTTTAACAGACAATCTATCAATGACTTGTCAATTCAGATCTAAAAACTTGAAAGCTCTGATTTTAAACGAAGTATGGGCCATGACCAATCAAATAAACCCGCACTTTAGACTGAAATACTCATTGGTTCTTCGTATTACCGACTGCAAGAAGACCCAATAAGAGCTCTCCAGACATCTCCTTCTGCAGAGCTTGTTCGATGGTGTGACCGGAGACCTTCTTGTATTCCTCGAAGACTTGGTAGAGGTGCCTCTGGCTTCCATGGCCGAGGATATCGACGAAAGTGTCTTCGTCAGTACCCAACTTGGCTTCTCCTACAGATTGCAGTAGAAACAAATACTCTTATTAGTTAAACAGTTTTATTTACTTAAAGTTATATTAATCAACTTTAACTAATGAGTTACCAGCTTTGTAAAGAAGCTCAGCCTGCTCTTTAGCCTTAGCTGGGTCAGCAGGGCCTTCATCCCGTACGCCCTTGAGAGAAAAACAAATCAATATAGACAATTTCACTCTGTCTATCATTTAATTCAATTTTATTCAATTTTATTCAATTTTATTCAAATCTATGCTAGTATGTGGGTTTGATCTAATTTGTTTTAAAGGCGTCTTTTATTAATTAACAGGTTGCTCTGACTGCCGGTTAGAATAGCAAGCACCCCTGTCACTCAGTCCGCCGTTTTGTTTTACAGTCAAATTTTTAAAAATGAATCTTATTTCGTTACGTAGCTATCATAGAGTAACCGCAAGTTGGTGAAATTACTGATTTTAGGGAACAAGATGGCGCCTGGTGATACTTTATGAAATGGCCACCAGATGTCGCGATCGTCAGGTTATTTAGAATCTAAAAGGAAAGCGTGAACTTACGTTAACACCCATGATTAGCAGCCGGCCGAAAGGTCCCGAAGTATCGCCTTTGACGTCGCTCTCCAGGGTTCTTCCATACACTATCAATCGAAACCACATTAGCTCGTAAAGTTGTAGTTTAACTGAGTGTGGGTATAGGGCGCTGTTGCAGCGTCCGCCATCTTGGCGGTTTGGCTGCCAGTATAGATAGTATACTTGACACGCAAAAACGAAAGATATTTGAATCGTAATATCTTTCAGCTCAACATTGGCTTTGTGCATTAGAAGCCCTGCAGAGCCTTATGGAGTGTCACGTGACGTGACGTCATCATGCATTCCCTATACTATGTAAATATATCGATATGTATATCATATAAGGATGAAATTGAGATGCATTTTGGTATATAATTTAATTATACAAAGTAATATATTAATTAACTTAAATATGATTATCATCAAGTAGTTGATTTCTATAATGCTAGCTATTAAAATTATTATGTAAAGTACATCTTTCGTAAGCAGCGCAGATGCTCTTGATCTCGGCACTGGACTGGGAGCAGATGATTTCCGCCAGGACTACTTCATCGGTTCCAGCACCTTTGATGGCCTTGTTGAGCTGCTTGGCGTAGTAGTCGCACGTGGGTAGCATCAAACCGATAACGACCGATTCGAAATTGCCGCCCAGCTCCTTCTTCAAGTCATCGATGAGCATCTAACATTGGGGAATTGACAAAATACAATTATAGATAAACTTAGCCTTGTCGTTACAGCGGTGCTGTTTAAAGTTATAACTATATACAAACCCAACTGTGAACGTTTACCTTATTTGGTTTGTTGTTGCCTTCCTCTTCGACCTGTAATCGAGGAGACAACAATTTACAAACCATTACCATCCATGTCTCTATAACGATTGCAAACTAGTTCAAAATGTCAATTCTAATTCTACAATATCGATATATATATAACTTAATAGATTATTATATCAGTTTCAAAACACGTCGACTTTAAATGCAAGTAGTTTATTTAATACAGTTTAACAAAATTGGATATAAATAGCCGAGCCATAAAAGCTGAGAAAACCATCATAAAATCTAATTATGCAAGGCGTTAAACTATAATTAAAATGCGTAGCACTAAAAAATACAAAACCTGAAATGTGAGAATGGCATTTAATAATAAAAAGGAGGTATGTAAATATCACGCGGAGAATTTCCTAAATACACAAGCTGCCACCAGGTGGCGTTCAGTGTTTGTTCTCTGTCAAGGTGAGCAAACATGGGTCTGTCAGGACATTCTATAAAAAAAATTCTATATCTTTAAATAAAAAAAACAGCTGTCCATAGCTGTTGGTAAAAAAAAATGTTCTATTTAATTTGTTATGGGTATTAGTCATCACTCATTTGCATAATCGAACGGGGTACAGCGTGGGACCATTATAACTCCTACTAATTTTTCGTATTTTACCATTTGTTAGTACAGACTTCAATTTAAAGTCAGTCTGAGCAGACAGCTGAAAAAATAATCATGCTGAATAGTGTGTTTATTACAAATGACTGGTACGCGTTCTACCTGTAACGAATGTGAAAGCTCATTTAGGAAACAAGATTTTCATCATGTTTATACGAATTAGGTTAAGTTATTTTAATGACGATTAGAACCGGAAAAATTAACTTAAATGATGTAAAACTTCAATAATTTTTGGAAATATTAAAGCGATTTCTGTCTCTCTTTAAACGCACGTTTGGTCATCCCAGGAACAACCAATTGAAGGAAAGCGCGCGCAAAATTTGAAATTGCCTGTCGAATGTTTACGATAATATTTTAATATGTTATGATTAAGTATTATATGAACGCTAATGTATCAACAATCGTCGGGAAAGTATAATCGATCTCTATCGCTCTTTCAACGCACAGTCTAGACCAACAAAACAAAGAGGGTCTGAATGATGGTAAACTATGATAATCTTTAATATTCAGCATTTTATATAGTTAAAATTAATACGCCGATCTCAATGAACCGTTACGAGTGTATCAAGTAACATTGGTTCTACATTCAGTAATTTTTGGGTTGCCATATCTTCGAAAGTGTGGGAGCAAGAAGCCATCAACTTTGCCCCAGCCAGAACCCTTTTCCGACATCACGTGATTAGAACACCCTTTCATAAAAAAAGCGCGCGAATATTTGAAATTGAGCGCGGGTTTTTTATGATATCAAGAGAAATATATTAAACCGAATCTAATTACCCTGCCGAATTCCTTCTTGTAAGCTTGAGCGATAGCCTGTCGCTGGGCATTGGATCTCCTGCAGAGGATTTCGATAATGGCTTTTTCGTCGGTGCCCCAGCCTTTCATGGCGGTGCGGAGCGCATGCGCATCGGCGACGGCGTCGAATCCAGCCGCCGGAAGCACCGTAGGGACTTCCTGCGAGATTAAATAGTTTCAACAGAAAACCGCATCTCACCCAATCAAGGGTCGATCTTAATCTTATCTTCTTAGCAAATCATTTGGATTACGTATTATTAATAAAATAATCATTATAGTTAAATATTTAACAAGATTAACCGTCCGAATAACAATGGATTGCACGATGAAGGCTAACTCGCGTAGGTGTGTGGGAATTGAGGTTGTAAACCAAGGAGAAAGCTATTCGACTGAGAGTATGTCGGGAAAGTCACGATTTCCCGTTAGGCAATCAAGTGTTATTACAGTTTCACTCAATCAAGGTACAGCAACGATAAGAATTAACGCCACAAGACTGTAAATACTAACTCTATTCTTATGTTAATTAAATTAAAGTTCATAGGTTAGAATATGCCGTAAAATCGTGATAAAGGTATAAGGTAGATTACTTACCATGAATTCCTCCATGTCCAAAGAGAGCGCCACTGTAAGTTTAAATAAACAAGTTAATTAATACGAGTAAGTCAATTAACAAAGCAAGTAAGTTTCAGTGGTAAGAGTTATCAGTTTTTGATTAAATTGAATATAAAAGCTGATTTATACTTATAGAACTGGTTAGAAAGGTGGAAAGGGAACAAAATGAAAACGAGTGTTTCAGGACCGACTGCCAACGCCCGACTAATTTTACCCCGGGCCAGCTATGGCCGCCTCTTTCCTGGGATCTGTCCGGGACTTGTTTTTATTTGAAATGAATCCTTTCTTAATTTCTGCTGGTTTATTTTTAAACATCTCTGCCATGCGTGGGTCTAGAAGAAAGGAAGGCAAGAACGAAACTGAATTATTGTCTGCATAACTATAGTTTTTATTCTTAAAAGTGATGTTTTGTATAATAAAGAACCGTGTATTAACTTAAATTATACTCGTTTTGTAATAAAGAATCTAACCTACTTAACACGGAATAACGTTTCAGTTAAAATGTTGAAGTTGGACAGGTTTCCTGCGTGAACTGTTTCTAATTTTACTGCGAGCAGTAGGTTTCAGCGCCCTGTAGGGGCAAGTTCTTTAACTATTTCTCACATTTGTGCTGTTGCTTATTTACTTACTATGACTAAGAATAGCTGTTGATTCCTTTATAACTCGTATGAACTTTTAGTAACTGTAGTTATCATGAACTGAAGTTTCTTTGTTCTAAACACGAAGCTAATGAAGCAATGCGTTCCATGTCAAGTCAGGCTAATTCATACTGTTTGTTATGATGTGAAACCAAATGCTTCTAAAGTGTAAGTCATCATTCCGCAATGACATCTTTAATTTGCAACCAAATTCTCATAAAGTGTAAGTAACAGTTCCGAAGTGCCATATCTTTGATGTGAAACCAAATGTTTCTTATGCGTAAGTTACACTACAAGAGTGACGTTCTTGGTATGAAACCAAGGAGAGCTTAAAAGAATATCAAGTCAAACTAGTTCATAATGTTTGATAACCGATGAAAGCATTAACTCATGAATACATGAAACGCATTGCTTCTATACTGAGACGAACATTACGAAGTAGCTTGACTTGAGATGAAATGCGTTACTTCAACAGTGAGACTAACATTACGAAGTAGCTTAACTTGGGACGACTCGGAAACAAGACTAAGATGAAACGCAGTCATGAAATGTAAGTCACACTGTTGAAGTAAAGCATTTCATGCCAAGTTAGCTTAATATATATTATAGCTATAATATATTATGTTAGTCAACCTATGGACGCAATGCGTTCCATGTCAAATCAAGCTAGTTCGTAATGTTACTCAACCTGTGAACGCAATGCGTTCCATGTCAAATCAAGCTAGATTATAATGTTAGTCAACCTTTGAACGCAATGCGTTCCTTGTTAAACCAAACTAGTTCATAATGTGACCTCAGCCTATGAACGCAATGCGTTCCATGTCAATTTAAGCTAGTTTACAATGCTAGTCAACCTATGAACGTAATGCGTTCCATGTCAAGAAAAGCTAGTTTATAATGCTAGTCAACCTATGAACGCAATGCGTTCCATGTCAGGTTAAGGTAGTATATAATGCTAATCAACCTATAAACGCAATGTGTTCCATGTCAAATCAAGCTAGATTATAATGTTAGTCAACCTTTGAACGCAATGCGTTCCTTGTTAAATCAAACTAGTTCATAATGTGACCTCAGCCTATGAACGCAATGCGTTCCATGTCAATTTAAGCTAGTTTATAATGCTAGTCAACCTATGAACGCAATGCTTTCCTTGTTAAATCAAGCTAGTATATAATGCTAGTCAACCTATGAACGCAATGCGTTCCATGTCAGGTTAAGGTAGTATATAATGCTAATCAACCTATAAACGCAATGCGTTCAATGTAAAATCAAGCTAGATTATAATTTTAGTCAACCTATGAACGCAATGCGTTCCATGTCAAATCAAGATATTTTATAATGTTAGTCAACCTATGAACGCAATGCGTTCCTTGTTAAATCAAGCTAGTTCATAATGTTACTCAACCTATGAACGCAATGCGTTCCATGTCAATTTAAGCTAGTTTACAATGCTAGTCAACCTATGAACGCAATGCGTTCCATGTCAAATCAAGCTAGATTATAATTTTAGTCAACCTATGAACGCAATGCGTTCCTTGTTAAATTAAGCCAGTTTATAATGCTAGTCAAC
Organism: Leptestheria dahalacensis; assembly: GCA_022114935.1. Lineage (NCBI taxonomy): Eukaryota > Metazoa > Arthropoda > Branchiopoda > Diplostraca > Leptestheriidae > Leptestheria > Leptestheria dahalacensis. The sequence continues at coordinate 14,721 of JAIQCU010000582.1, read as the reverse complement.
CTATGAACGCAATGCGTTCCATGTCAAGAAAAGCTAGTTTGTAATGCTAGTCAACCTATGAACGCAATGCGTTCCATGTCAAATCAAGATATTTTTTAATGTTAGTCAACCTATGGACGCAATGCGTTCCATGTCAAATCAAGCCAGTTTATAGTGCTAGTCAACCTTTGAACGCAATGGGTTCCTTGTTAAATCATGCTAGTTCATAATGCTAATCAACCTATGAACGCAATGCGTTGCATGTCAAGTAAAGCTAGTTCATAATGTTACTCAACCTGTGAACGCAATGCGTTCCATGTAAAGTTAAGCTAATTTATAATGCTAGTCAACCTTTGAACGCAATGCGTTCCATGTCAAGTAAAGCTATTTTATAATGTTACTCAACCTATGAACGCAACGCGTTGCGTGTCAAGTAAAGCTAGTTTACAATGCTAGTCAACCTAAGAACGCAATGCGTTGCGTGTCAAGTAAAGCTAGTTTACAATGCTAGTCAACCTTTGAACGCAATGCGTTCCATGTCAAATCAAGCTGTTTTATAATGTTAGTCAACCTATGAACGCAATGCGTTCCATGTCAAGTAAAGCTATTTTATAATGTTACTCAACCTATGAACGCAACGCGTTGCGTGTCAAGTAAAGCTAGTTTACAATGCTAGTCAACCTAAGAACGCAATGCGTTCCATGTCAAATCAAGCTAGATTATAATGTTAGTCAACCTATGAACGCAATGTGTTCCATGTCAAATCAAACTAGTTCATAATGTTAATCAACCTATGAACGCAATGCGTTCCATGTCAGGTTAAGGTAGTATATAATGCTAATCAACCTATAAACGCAATGCGTTCCATGTAAAATCAAGCTATATTACAATGTTAGTCAACCTATGAACGCAATGCGTTCCATATCAAATCAAGCTACTTGGAAATGATGGACAACTTACGAAAGCAGTGCGTTCCATATCAAATCAAGCTACTTTGAAATGATGGACAACTTACGAAAGCAGTGCGTTCCATGTCAAATCCAACGCATTCTCCGTTTTATATAACACAACTTGCGAGCTATGTAATCTATAGCTGAACTGATTGCTATACAAGAGTTGCTATATAGCTGTTCACATTGCTATTTAACGTTTCTGTTATATAGCAGCACCGTATTTTATATATCGACGTATTTTTACATAGCAGCACAGTTAGCTGTATATGGACTATATTTTATAAGTATATATAAGTAGATATTTTAAGCATATTATTACACTGAACAGCGAACAGCGATATGCTGCTGTATAAGATTATGCCGAACAGTGCTCGTGAATATCCGCTACTTGTGTTGGATTGTGTTGTGATGTAAGCCATAGTATTTTTTTAATAAAGTCTGAGCCATGTTATAAAATAACAGTTTTGAGGCTATACACTTTTTAAAATGCAAAATATTTTCAACCGTTTTGTTCTTCAACCGGTCCTAGTAGTCGACACTTACCCGCACCGTTAGATAACAGTTGTTGCTACAAATAAAGAGGTGAGTTAACCTTTGTTTCATTTTTATATCGCTGCTTCTATGCTGTAACTTTATATAGCTAAAGTTCAGCTATACTGTTAAACTGCATTTTTATGTCCTATGCTTTTTGAAACATTATAGTTAAAAGATATTATAACTGGTCCTGGCCACAGTAATTGACTCTTGGTTATTTCATTACAAAGCAAATTTGACAATATATTGTAATATGTAAATTAATGTAAGTTCCATTAATATATAAAGCTCGTTATCAACAACACTCTTATTTAGCTGTTTTATCGGTTACTTAATACGGTTACTTAACTCATAGGTGTACTGTTACATGGCTAGACTCCTTCTATAATGTCCTCTAGCTAATTCTTGACTATATTTCAATATGCGAACAATTTTAAGCTGTATCGCTAGAAATCCGGTTTAAAAGCTATAATACTCTGCAAGCATGCTGGTAAGTACTATTTCTGCTCTGTACATTTACTAGGTTTCATCGTGGCCCAGTTATTGCATTGCAGCTACTGAAACTCTTTGATTTGAAATGGATCAGAAATATCCCTGCTTCACCAAGCTATAATTTGATATTGGAATTTTCCCCAAGTTGTGTAATGATCAGTCAGTATATTACATTTCATAAAACACTATTTTCAAAAATTTACAGGGCTAGCACGTTATATGACTTCTTCTTTTTATTTTTCGCTTTCTCCCGCTCAGTCTTCCTCTTCGTCATAGTCGTCTTCCATTTCACCTTTATCTTCCTCGAGTTCTTCGTCGTCTCATTCTTCGTCATCTTCCAGCTCGTCGTCGATTTCTTCCTCTTCTTCACGTTCATCGTCGACGTCTTCCACTTCTTCATGTTCTTCATCATCTTCCAACACGTCCTTAAACAGTACACTGGCAGCTTCAGCAACATTCTTAGAGTAGGACAAAGCTCGTTTCTTCGTTTGCACATTGAGTTGACGAGGCACCATCCATAAGGTCCTGCAACAAGACGTAAATATAATAACAGAGTACATTAATGATGTCTGAAGTACCTTCATGCTGAGTTGACATAACGGCTGTGCTTTTCTTTCCCCAAAAGTCGACAAGGGACCGCATCTCCTTTATTATAATGTTCTCCTCTTCTCTGAGGCGATAGGTGTCCGTCAACAATTTCACAGCGTTTTGTCGGCGGTTATCTACATACATAGATACGTATATATAATATTTGAAATTAAGTCTCTTAATTGGAACAATATATATAGCAAGACTGATTACCAGGGTCAACAAACCAAGCTAGGCCAATTATCAAAGAATTGTAAGGGACAAACCTTCCAGGACAAAGCTTGCAAAGATCATCATAATCCGCAACTATGTCGGATTTAAGTCGCCACGGATGGTACTTGCACGTTACATCGCTGGAGAAAAAGTTGATGTTGTGTTCTTTGGCCGGTTCTTGTTGTACAAAGAACGGGTAGGCAAAGATTTCCCCTCTTGTCATGTTCATCGCTATGAGGAGGACACCACGACGGCAACAGGCATGGGCCAAACCGGTTTCCGTAAGGTTGGACGAAGAACTGTTCTCGTTACGCGCAGCCTTCCAATTCGAGTTACCGCAATTAGGATTAGGATGATAATGAAGATTCAGTTCTACAGAGGAGTAGAATGAAAATTCATTATATGGTCAGTTCACACAAAATACGGTGTTATTCTCAAACTATTTTTCTTTGGTTAAGTTTCTTGTTATGCCATGCATGCCGTCAAAACAGGCCGGACACGACGAGTAAGAGGAGACTTGAAAGTTTTTGCAGCTCGAAAGAAGAAAAACGAAAATCGTCCAGAGCTTTCTTGAACAGTGTGGGCGATATCGTTCCATTCTACAAGTATATCTAGTTCTCACTCGCATATAAAGTGAAAAATTTAAAGATAAAATTACCCTATTCCGGGCTGACAGACGTAGCTTTCAAGCCGGAAATGTATGCGCCAAGCGATAGACCGGAGCTGTAGTTTTTCAAACTATCGTACTTCTCCAGCACGTCATAAGAGAACAGGTACGCAACCAACATATCAAAACCTAGTTTCAGTCAGGCGGAGACTAATATCGAACGTTTTCTTAGCTGGGGCCAACCAGGCCAAAAACCGGAGGAAAGAACTTCGGACATCGTGGCATCTGAACTGTACACGCACTGCTGACAGACCCACTTTGGTAAACTAACATCAAACCTTCCTGTTGTAATTAAAAGCATGAAGAGTATATGAAAAACGGACAGAATATTTATACAATGAACAGTTTTATCACGTTTAGCTTGGCTGGTTATAAGTGTACATGCAAGTCCAACTTTGCATGCTCGCAGTTAACGCAAAATCGAGGTCGCTGCATATTCACGACACATTCTACAGCGGTTAAAGTAAGAAACAAGCTATTTTAATGCGTAAAGACGAAAACTACCTAGGTTTACGAGTACAAAAGAATCCGATTGTAATTTTTGGGACGTAAATAATCAAAGAACCCCTCCTTCCAGGAGAGGCGGTCGTGAGTCGGATTAAGCTGATGACGAGTAACGTCACATTCGTGGCACAGAAATGAAGTGATCACACCTACAGAGTCCAATAGAAATATTAGATAGTCTACTAAGCCTGCAACACTGCATTTTTACCGCACAACTGCTAGGGCATCACACATGCTGCAAGTCGTATTCTTAGGTGGAGGCGATTCCTTTTCTACAAGTTGAACGAATATTGAGTTCCGGGCAGCCTCCCAGTCAAGATCAGTTTTATCTACCCTATCCCACGAACCAATACGGGAAGATGTCTGCGGAACAGGAGTGGTAACCAAGTGGTTGAACATCCCAGTGCCTAAGAAGCAAAATCCCGCATATCAGGAAAAACGTAGCTTTACGCAATTCATATTAAGTGTCTCCATTGCGTACCTTTTTAAAATTTATTGTTGTTAGCAGTAGCAGAAGCATCAGTTATTCCTCCATCATCGCCAACCAAGAGAGCAATGCAACATTTTGGCTGCAGCTGAAGGACTGCACGAAGATAAACATGCCTGGCTGAAGTTTTCATTTGCAGTAGATGAAACCCTGTGATATTAAAGAATTTAGTTGGTAAGATGCCAAGAGATTGTTGCAACCTCGAGTATGCCGCAGACTTTGGGACAGGGTTCGTGCGGTTTCTTGAAGAACTTCCAGACTCCTCTGAATGGTTTGTAACATTGTAACTTGTTCCGTTTGGTTGCTTCCAGCTTAAGAGGATTTGAAATATTATTCAAATGACGCAAGGTCCCTTGCACCCTCCGTAACTTACTTTGCTTCCTATATAAACTGACGCAAAGCAGTTAGATATTAAGCTTCCCCAGAGACTCCCTACTGTAGAATCTTTTTTAAATTACGCAACAAACTGCTCATCTAGGTCCATAATCTTAGCAGCACAGATTGTTCATAGTATGAGCAGCATTATTTCCTCTATGTGAGCAGCTTCAGCATGGTGAGAGAACTACACGACAGCAGACAGTAAAACTGACAGCTGACACTTAAAACATCAGTGCTTCCACTTTAAAAAGTCCAGGCTTTCCCCGATATGAGGCTCTGTTTTCCTTTTTTCTGCTTTCTTGAAATCTTGGAAGTCCCATTTTTGATTATTCATATTTTACATACCTTCGAATCGAGTTTTGACGCTTTTTTCAGTGTTTCAATCTGTTTGTAGGCTGTATTATAACGATATTCATAACAAGCCCTTAAATTGATAAACGATTGCTTAAGTCTAGTCAGTGACACTGTGTAATCAGTCAGGTTAATTTTGGAGGACAACTACGTACTTACTGAGGTAACTGTAATTAACAATTGAATTCTCTGTTCTAGCTAGTTGTAAACCCCGTTATCGCTTCGATTAGGCTGTATTACACTGTTATGTGATACTATATCTAGACTGTAAATACTATGATTTCGCCACGTCAACGGTGCACCTGCTTGAATAAGATGTAACTGAATGATCATTCTCTGTTCTCTTTACTCGTGTTTGGGCTTTGTTTCAGCGTTTCATGATCTTATACTTTCGTTCGTATGCGTCGTCGCTCGCACAGACGGGACCCGATCGTCTGATTTCGGCTTTAGGATTTAGCGTTTATACTAAAAACGGTCAGTTTACATATTTCGTGAAGACGGGAAATCTGTGTTATTATCTAACGTAAGTTGTCTTGAAAATGTTTAAGTCGAAAATGCCAAAGGCATTTTCATAACTCTTGCCGTGATGCGTTTTGATTCCAAATAGTTATTTTTTTATTTCCTTTTCCGTCGTCCTAGTACTGAAACGCGTGTGTCTGAATTTTGAATAAAAGTGGAGTGTGACTGCTTAAAAGCTGATGATTCAGTGGCTTTGCTCGGATTTTCACCAGAAATTCTCAGGCCAAGCGTAGAATCCTTCCATGGCTGCCTTCTTGTTCTCGTCTATAATTAAACAAGGTTTAACAATTAAACAATTCAGCCAAAAAATAGTTAAGAAATAAAACAACCGCTAAATTACTTTACTAAATTAATTATTTTTTAAAACTTAATTTGAATTGAAATATTACAATTAAGCAATATACACATGAATGGATTGAATACCTAAAGTCCACTGGAGTCGGTCGTTGAGATCCCGCACGGAGAAACAATAAGCCGGTTCCCGCGTGATGCTATAATCGGTGCCTGAATATATATACCGCATAATAATGTATTTTAAGTTTCATTTAACTTTTACACTAATTAACTATCATTAAGTTAATCGATATACCTATCTTTTCTGTTGTCGGCGAAACGCGGTGACGGTTCGTGTAAATGAGAATCTTGAACAGAACGGCCATGAAGAATCCGATCCAGAGGAAAACGCAGACGATTCCCAAGAGGTTAACCAGCAATCCCTTCATCAGAATCGAATTTAAATTTTCATGGATTAGATTGAGGTGAATTATATTAATTGCTGCTATAATGATGTTGTTGTTAAAACCATTGCGTTTGCAGCGGTCGGTCGAACCAGAACTCCTTCGTCGCCGATCAGGCGGACAGCGATGGTTCCCAGCATTCCTCCGCCCATGTGGATGGGAGCTGCGTCAACCGGGTCGTCGACTGTACATTACGTGACGTGTGTAATTGTAATTTAAATAACACCCTTATAATGGCATATAACTTTGATAACATCATATTAATTGCTCGATGTAATTAACAAACTTGATACTAAAGTAGATGAATACCTCATTCATGAGTCGATACTAACTTGGTTAATTAATAAATGACAATATGTAATAAATATTATTATGAATAATTGCATCTATTCATAGCAAATAATATTAAATAATAACAGTAAAATAATTGAATTTGTAGCTAATTAATTTCTTTTCATGACAAAAAGTTTTGTGTTGATTTTATGTATCATTTGTAAAACTGGGTACTTTTCATTAGGAGCTCAATCTTCTGGCAGAAGAAGTAGAAGAAAGCTGCTGCACAGCCCAGCAGGAAAGCAGCCCACGGCTGGTACTGATTGCAACCGGCGCACACAGCTACCTGTAAGGTATCAAACCGAACGGTTAAAGCATTACCACAGGTAAAAAGTACTGTAGTCATTACACTGACTAGCTAAGTTCCGGTATCTTCTTACCTACCTATAAGGTTTTGTCTATCTATCTACGTATCCGTCTATCTATCTAGCTATCCATCTATCTATCCATCAGTCCATATGTATTTCTATCTATGTATCTATCTGTCAGTGTGTGGCATTAAAAACCGCTGAAATTATTACATAGAGTTGAACGTACGGTGTCCGAAAGTTTTGGACTTAATGTAGTTTAGTATGCCACCTCGATTGTTAAAATCAATCTGCAATGTTATCCACCAGATAAGTCGTTAACAATAAGCAGAATGTTTAGAATACCATGCCAGTAATGGAACCGTTAATGGCCGTTAGAATACTCCAGGATTGGTTGATACGATCCAAGTAGAACCGGTTGAAAAGGAGAGCCGTAAGCGCCGCTGCTGACAAGCTGATGAGGGTGTTGATGACCGCACGTGCTGCTACTTGTCCGTCGCCTGGTTTCGTGATCGATCCTTGCGATCCTCCGTTGAACGCCAGGATCCCGAAGAGCAGGACGAAGTAACCCAGTGTTATAAACTGAATTTAAAAATTAGAGGTTTTTTCAGTGTATTCGTAAATGGTGGCTCTGTCACCCAAGAAGAGAAAGTGGTTAAGGAAGAAACCAGACAGATAAGAAAGCAGGCTGGCAGACCGAGTGATAGGTAGATAGTTAGGTAAATAGATAGAAAGATACATGCATAGATAGATTAGATAGATAGACAGCAGACTGACAGATAGATAATTGATAGATAGATAGATAGATAGATAGGTAGATAGATAGACACATAGAGAGATAGATAGACAGAGAGATAGATAATAGATAGAGAGCTATAGAGAATGATAGAGATAGATAGACAGATAGATAGATAGATAGATAGATAGATAGATAGATAGATAGATAGATAGATAGATAGATAGATAGATAGATAGATAGATAGATAGAGATAGATAGATAGATAGATAGATAGATAGATAGATAGATAGATAGATAGAGAGAGAGAGAGATAATAGATAGAGAGATATAGAGAGAGACAGAGATAGATAGATAAGATAAATGGAGAGATATAAAGACAGCTAGACAGATAGATTGATAGTTAGATTAGACAAATAGACAGCAGATGAACAGAAAAACAAGCATACAGACAGATTGATACATAGCTATGTAGATATATCCATTAATAGATGGATAAACAACTAGACATATAGATCGATAGACAGTTTCAATATTTCGAAAATATTTAAAAGATTCCAGAAAACACAATTTAAATTTCTACCAAATAATACTTAACGATACAATAAGATAATCTCACCGGTACTGAATGAGGTCTAATCTCCGTCACATTGCCACTCCTAGTGAACCGGTTGAAGCGAGGGCCTAGAAAGTAAGATCCTACAAGAGAAGCACATCCTCCAGCGAAATGAACGACGCAGGATCCGGCAAAATCCACAAACCCTAGTCTTCTCAGCCATCCAACATCCGACCAGGTCCAGTGAGTTATTATCGGATACAAGAATCCTAAAGTTGAATTCTGCTTATGAAGTTAGATATACACATGGACATGTACACAAAACGAGAGACAGACAACGGACATGGCCAGATAGACAGACAGGCAGATATATAGATTGATAAATAGATAGATATATAGAGAGATCTATAATCTAACCTAGCTATTACGTATAGAAATCTTGAATCTCTGAATATAGAAATCCATTCTTAACATTGTAACCGAGAACCACTCCATTATTCGCAAAAAGAGTTAAACTAAGTTGAGTATTGAGTTAGATGTTTATGATAGAACTATTCTAGTTACAGTACATTAGCAGCAACTAGTTACAGCTCTTTTACAGTACAGAATCTAGGGATATCACTATCAGTTGAATAGAAAGGTTCGTCCAGTTTCACACCTGAGATCAATACGCTGTAGGAGAAATAGGTAGCCAGAGTGCATCTTTCAGCCAAACTGCCGGTCATGATGGTCGATGCTGTAGCCACAAAGGTGAACTGGAAAAACCAATGCGGGTAGCGGGCGTAAGGTAGGCCGACAGCGGCAAAGTAGCGCGTACCGCAGAAGGCGTTACCCTCACCGTAGGCCAGTGCGTAGCCGACGAGCCAGTAGCAGATACTGCTGATACCTGCGTGATTACTTCATCTTTAGTACGTAGTTACATATAGAACGCAGTTAATTCAACTATAAAGGGAAGTTTATACCTGTATCAAGGTAGTTGCACAGTAGCAAACTGGTAACGTTTTTAGTCCGGACGAAGCCGACCTCGAGAAAAGCAAAAGCCGCTTGCAAAACTAAATCATGTTTTTTTAAAAATGATTAAAGTACGATTATTAATTCAAATTGCTAGCTATTATTACAGTTCAATTTATGAACCAAACGTTTTTGTTCAGTTAATTCATAGTTAAATCCTTTAATCATTCGAACCAGTTTCGCTTATTGAAAAGTCACTATTGACACAGCCGTCAAGATTCATCATAGTAACATGAAATACTATCAACTTTATAGTTAATTTAAACATGATATGTGAGAATGACTTACAGAGAACCATAGCTCCCATGACTATTAGGAAGAACACATCGAGGTTTTCCTTTAGCCAATCCAACTCCAGTTGCAGTTCGAGTATCTTAAACCCCGTAAGATCAGAAGAAGCGTTCAAAACAGTTACGTTGGCCATGTTAGATGACAGTACAGCGTTCTTCGGAGATCTACTCTTTTATATACACGAATGTACAGACCTTCATGCCCGTTCTTACACAATAGAGGACAAAGGACTTGATTCATATTTCATCACATGTCGAGCTATGCCCCTTCACATGGTAAGAAGTTCGATGTTGTACTTAGAAAAACACAAAGGCCAAGTGACCGGTCACTGAATGAATAAACTATAAAACCCACCCGAAATTTTGGGCAGTGTACGGCCCTCCTGCACCACCTGGCAACCTAAACAGTTAAGGTTCTCGTGCATCATCAAGTATGCAATACTGAAAACAGTTATTCGTGTGGCTGATAGATGGCGCTGGCATAGAATACGATAAAACCGCATAAACAAGACTAGTTTGAACTGCTTGAAGGTAACTGTATGAAGGTATCATCAAGTATGTAATACTAGACACTGTTACTTGTTCGGCTGATAGATGGGCGTTAGCGTAGAATGTGATCAAACCGCTTAAACTTATGGTATCATCAAGTATGTAATACTAGATACTGTTCCTAGTACTGTTGGTAGATGGTGTTAGCGTCGAATTTGATAAAACTGGTTTAGATCAAGAATCATTTGAAGGTCACAGAGAAAATCCGCAGCTACACATGTTACAACCAATAGCCGGCTTGCTGTATTCCTTTTTTTTATGTCTGAAGAGTCAATAACGCTCTTGTCCTCTGGCAAGACAGCGAGTACAAAAAATGATGACAGTTCGAGTTAACTTTCTCCGGGGAGAACTTTCGGCTAAAGTCCATAAGTAGACGATAGATGAACAAAGATGTCAGGTTCAGTTGCAGCACGGAACGCAAGATACAGAAAAAGGAGTTACAGTTGGCAGTTGATCGACATAACATGCGAACTTGAGAAAGATATGTTAGTAAGATATTAATTACGGTTAACAGATAATACTTAAACTATAATTCGAATCTGAGTGAATCGGTGTTATGTAATTACTTTCAGGTACTCGTACCATTTTAATATGAAGAAGTCCAGTAAGAATTGAAGGAACATATTCTAGAACGAAGAAAACAGGTTCCTGAATGGCAGACAAAGATTGTAATAACTAGAAAGCTTTTAGGATTTTATGTTGGATAAACTAACCAGCCGATTTCAACGAAAGTTTAAGAGTGCATTAAGTACTACTAGGTCTGCACCTAGTAATTATTTGGTAGTTATACCTTTGCACGTGTAGGAGCAATAAGCAATCAACCTTTCCCCATTAGCAAGAAACCTTTTTTTTATTACTCCAGGCTGTACGTATCGTCCGCATTAATGAAAAGATGATAAATCTGTTTCCGTTCCAGTCTTGGAGGATTGCGCTGCACGTCACTTTTTCTTTAGGCAGTTCTTATAGGAGCATACGGTTGCCATGATGATGTTAATGATACCAATTGATTATTAACAAAGGGCACTGAAAGATTATTATAATGAACCTAATTAGATAAATCCTTAATTAAAAAAACTACGACCGGATATGGTTGGCGAGATTCAATCACATGGCTTAATTAAAATGTAATAAACAACCTGAATTAAACCGCTCGGTGATAAGCATTAGACGTTTGCGAGTTACAGCTTTGTTTATTTATTTGTTTATTTTCAAGTTGTTTACATATACAGCGACGAAAACGTAATTATATCATAATTTCTTGGCGCGCACATTAGGAATCTACAGAACTATAATGCCATATTTTTTTTGCTTCTCTATACACCCAAAGGAAGAGAAATCACCCACAATATCAGGACAGTAATTTAAAAGACCCTTTAGCGCACAACCTTTTTTTTGACAGCTCGACTAAAATTATTAGCTCGGGCACGAAAGACGACAAGTCGGGCAACCGAAAAGATATAAATCATGGAAAAATATAATGTATGTTTCTGGATGCGCTTTAGGAAAAGCCCTTGTTATTGTTTACAGAACGAGACGGGAGGCAGTTTTTCACGAAAAACTGAATGTTTCGGTTCGGGAAGAGAAACACGAAAAGAATCTGCGGGATTCACATCGTTTTCCAGCTTTGATCTCTCTTTTTTTAAAAGGTCGACTGAAGACTTGTCTGCGGGAATAGCAAGAGTTGAGATGAAGAACGGGGAAGCGGTGGGTAGTTAGGAAGCGGAAGAGGGATCCCTCGACGTAACTGGCTCGGATACTTCCGTTAACGACCGCAACTCGGCGACGACGGGCGAGGAACTCGAACGACGGATGGCTGTTTCGTGGCCGTCTGCTTCGCGAAGGTCGGGGCTATTCGTCTCAGTGGGGCTCGGATCGTTGTCCACCGGTTGATGACTGCTACTCTCGGAAGCAATACTCACAGGCTGAACTGGAGTGACTAGCAGGCCCCGGGCCCACGACAAGTTGCGGCGAGGCGTGGGCGAGGTACTCGAGCCCGCACGAATGGTGACTATGGGCTAAAACGTAATACATTAGGTTTAGTTATCGTTGAAAAGTATTAGTTGATTCAAATTCAAATTACAGTTCTGTTCTGGTGATCGGGCGACAGTGAGCCGCTGCTCGCAGGGGATGGAGGACCGGAACCGGTGGCATTGTGGGTTCTGCTGCTGACTGTTGCCGTGATAATGGGGGCCTCCATATCGATGTTGATGATACTTTCTTGACTACCTGTGAACTGTACATTTTTCCCCATATAATTTTATAGCCAATAATAATTGTTATTAATTTTATATCACCATTACTTTAACATGCCAATAATTAGTAAAATAAATGGCAAACGTTAATCAATATAAAAGCTGGAAAGTCGTACCACGAAGCCGTAATGTTTCAGGATGTCCATTTTACACATGGGGCAGGTGCGATGTTCCAGGAGCCAAGGATCCACGCAGACTTTATGGAACTCGTGCCTGAAGTGTAAACCCACATTTTAATAACAAAACTCTTCCATCTAAATTGTTTTTTCATAAGAATCTGAAATTAATCGAATTGAAATCTGAAATATTGACTTTAAGTTTAAAAAAGTTGTAACCGGCATGGAAGCAGTCGCACAACATCCGACGTTTTGTAAGGCTCGATGCACACTGCACAGCACTCGGCTTCGTTAATTTCCTGCAGAATAATACCCATTAAGACGATTGCAAATTACTTTAAATCACTGGTATCAAGTTCAAAGGAGAACAAGTCTACCTTATCGTTGGACTTGATACTCCTCGTGGGGATCTTGGAGAGAGCTTTCTGGGCTGCAGTCGTCAACTGACGCTAATTGACGCAAAACGATTAGATAAAATGGGTGGTTTTCGCTGGCTGATAAGTGTTGATACCGAAAGTCTGTCCTTGGCGTGCAGGTAGCGGAACCTCTGGACGTAGTAAAAGATGAGCCAGGCCAGTGAGATCATCATCAAGACGATGAACGATATCGACACGAACATCACCGACGTCCTGTTTGATTTCATTGTAAAAAAAAAAGAGATGATAACAATGTAACAATAAAGAATGAACAAACTGGCTACATCATTAACACTTAATTTAAATTACCAGTAGACTGAAACTCTCATAGCAACCGTCGTGAAAGTGAAAATATCTAGAGGAGTTTTCCTCAGCTGGAAGTTATCCGCCTGATTATCCGTCTCCATGATCAACTTTGCGTAACTTAACTGAATCTCGAAACTTGATTGATATACTCGAGTCAACAAGGAACGAAATCAATTAACTTTAGAAAGCTAGATCCATGGCCGACCGATCCGAACGGAGGTTTCCTTCCAAATGAGGCTAACACCAGTCGATCCGTGTGTGTCATTATAAACTTATACGGGTGTTTCGTCGCTTGTATTTGTCGAACAATCGAAAAGTAACCTCTCTTGGCCACTGGGGAAACATAACAAGTGCGCAAGTCACCTCATGAATATAACCAGGAATATGACGAGTCCTCCAAATTGGATTATGGAATCTGCATTTAAGCTCGTTATCGCTTTACGTCGCCCTCCTATTCTATTTCATTTTTTTAAATATAAATTATAATTCTTATCAATAAGATTCACTGCTTACAATCGCCAACTTGATAATGTGACCTAATATGAATATAGGACAGATGGTGAACTTGCGGGTAGCCCACATGCGTTTAGTTCTAATTACGAAGAAACATGGTTAAAGTAGGTCAACTAATTCGTATTAAAGTTAATTGTATACCAGAATTTAAATTTTGAAATTAACTTTGTTATCATTATTATTATTATTATTATTATTATTCAGTTTTACTGAGTAATTGATTAAACGTTATTTTATATTTAGAGTTTGAATTGAGTACCTATTAATACTGGTTAACCGGAAGGTGTGGTGGGTTCCGACTGTTAGTTGGATGTAAACTTGGGTGCCGTTGTCGACCAGGTTGGCCAGCTCCTCTCCTTTGACTCGAGACACGAAAACAGCCACTATCTTGTCGCCTTGAAGGGAAAAGTGATCCAGAATTAACTAGTGCATTCATTGTGATGACAGCAACTTGAAAATAAAAAAAATTAAACATATCTGACTAACTGGTGTAACCCTTGTTAATCTATATATTAATATTAAACTTAAAGATATATTAAATTAACTATTAATAACCAAGATGGTGGTTAACTTCATTCAACAAAGGGTTACAGACTTATTCTACACATTCAGTGGTTAATCGTTCTTAATTACTATTAACTTAAGATTAAATTATAATAATTACACATTGGTGACAGGACACAAGAGGAAAACGTCCAAAAGAACAAGTTCCAAATAATCACCGTAATCAGAATGAATGAACTTGCAACGTCTCGATATCTTCAGAATGTTACCTAAGACTAGCTGCTGATTGGTTGGCAAAAAAGCGCGGGAAATTGAGGGTCAGCAAATCAAGGTCAACAAGGTCAACCGATCTTTCCTACTCATCCACATTAAATTAAGAGTACACAATCAAAGAGTAGATCAACTAAAACAGAAGAGAAGGTATACTCA
>JAIQCU010000581.1:0-51108 GCA_022114935.1 Leptestheria dahalacensis | reverse complement strand
AATCAGTAAAGTCAGTTAAAATTAGCCGTAGGGGAGAATGCTGCTTCAGTACGATTGGATAGTAGATTAAAAAAAGGTACTGAAAAAAATGAAATCAGAAGCCCGACTGTGCAAGCTTCATTTCCACGAGCGACACGTTCAAGCCAAAGTGTCGTCGTCTAGGCAATCGACAGATTCGTCTGGAGTACACCAAAGGTTTCGATTTCAATAAAAATCAATGTTAGATTCCAGGCAACAGGTTCGTTTACACGATAACTACGAAATTCCAAGCCGACTTGTAATTGATTTCCAGCGAGCTTCATTGCCCCCAAACCAGTTGATCCAAGTCGCGATTTCAACAGAATCTAATCTTGACTCCAGCGAAACAAATTTCACTTTCAGGTGGACCGCGTAATAGTTCCCGATGGACCCACAAACGGCTCAACAATAGAACTCAAATCGACCAAAAGGTTCATCTCCATCTGGAAACCAAAGGTTGCGGGTTTAACGAATGAATAATCCCATAGACTGATTCTAGTCATGGCCAAGATTCGGCTCTAGCGGCCTAAGATTCAATCAACCCTGATTCGAGAAAGTCCCATCCAGCCAGCACATCCAAGGTTCGGTTGTGATTGGTCCGAACCTACTGGAACCCAGGTGGATTGAAACCATCCTTTCTGTGCAAGCCTTCATTTCGACCCTCAAGTTGGACTCCAGGGTCAGCTCTAGCATACTCATGGTTCGACTCCACTGGAGTCAAGGTTCCATTCCGCTGAAGTGTTTCTTTTCTAAGTCCCATGCAACCAAGGAATCGTCATAACAGTTCGACTTGTGAAAGTGCAATTCGCGGAACCTGCTATTCACAACGCGTCCAGTAGTTTATGATGTAACCATAACTGTCCCACATCTACGGTTCTTTGAAAGTCAAATCGAGTAATCGTCCAAAACCCTCATATCAGTTATCTCGAGGACCGGTTCGCTGGAATCATTACGTAACAGAGCGCGTAATCAGAGTTACAGGCCCTTTTAACAAAGCTGTTCGAGTAAAAACCGTCTAGGGTTGTTAAAACGATGGACTCCATCAAGGTAGATCGATGTTTGGGAACGTCTTGTCTACAGCGGGGCACAGAGATAGGTTAAGCTCGTGTAACTTATATTGCGCCGTTCAGGGCACCCGGGGCCGCCGAAAAGCTTCTTCGCTCTAACGTTGATAGGTGAAAACAAATCAAGCAGTACAGCAGCAGCACAAGCGGCCGTTCCCGTCTTTCAGCCAGCATGAAAAAGAAGAATCACCCAGACTCTTAAACGAAGATTGATAGCTTTACCTTGGCAGCGGCCAGCTTTGCTACGTGATCTCTTCCACCTTGATGTCTCAATCTTTACTGCACTAATTGCATTTTAACTGCAACTTTTAAAAGAATTAAACGTACCTATATGATAATGCTCGTACTGATTGATACTGGGGCTTTGATCTTGCCCCGGGAGGGGGTAAAAGGGTACGCGCTCCAGCTAATCTATGCAGCGCTGCTGGTAGGTAGATAGATAGATAGATTGGTTAGATAATTAGATAGTTGGATAGATAGATAGATAGGGTAGATAGGTAGATAGATAGACAGACAGACAGACAGATAGATACATAGACCAATCGATAGGCAGGTAGATAGATAGACCAATCGATAGGTAGGTAGACAGATAGACCAACCGATAGGTAGGTAGACAGATAGACCAACCGATAGATAGATAGACCGATCGATCGACCGATAGATAGATAGATAGATAGATAGATAGATAGATTGGTTAGATAATTAGATAGTTGGATAGATAGATAGGGTAGATAGGTAGATAGATAGACAGACAGACAGACAGATAGATACATAGACCAATCGATAGGCAGGTAGATACATAGACCAATCGATAGGTAGGTAGACAGATAGACCAACCGATAGATAGATAGACCGATCGATCGACCGATAGATAGATAGATAGATAGATTGATAGATAGATATACCGATCGATCAGTCGATAGATAGATAGATAGATAGACCGATCGATAGATACGTAGATAGGTAGGTAGACTTCAAGATACAAACGGTATGCTGATACTAATTAATCCTGGGCTTTGATCTTGCCCTCGAGGGAAAAGGGTACGTTCCAGCTGACCTTTGCAGAGCTGCAGGGTAAGGAAATCGAGGGCTAGGCACCGTGATGATTCCTTTGTTTTTCCTTGGCTCAAGTTACCGCGTTTTTCAGTACATCAGGCCTTCTTGACTTTTACTTCGTCCATGTCCTTGGGCTTTTTCTTTACTTCTTATCTTACTCTCCATTTTTTATGTTTTAACCCTTTACACTTGGAAAAGTGAACAACTGTTTCAATACAGCCACGTGTTTTTTTCGCCATAAGACTATAACTTTGGCAACAAACTGCCTTTTTTCTGCATTTTAAGATGAGATTTTCCACAAAAAAATGGATTCTCCAGGGGCGCGAGGAGAAGCATATATTCTTTCGTGTATTAATATCTTGGCTGCTGCTATAACTCCCATCTGGCAACATTAATCCTTGACAAGTTGATATTAAAATGTGCAAAGTAGCTGAAATGTATCTGATTACTTTTCCCCTCTCAGGAAATTTATAATCCCCTAGTTTTTTCTAGTAGCAGACGATGTTTTAAGCAGCTAAGAGATGGAAGTTCATCACCTGTTGTAATGTTTGACATTGTTTCAAGTTCCTCTATTTGTATGTTAGAAAAAGGGATAAACACATACATTTGTAGGCTTACACAAGCACACGCAGGCTTTCGTAAGTATGAGATTAAAAGCTCATATGCCCAAAAAACAAGATGAAATATTCATCTGTTGTTCGTGTTGGTTACGGCACGAGTTATAAACGTCTAGACTAGACAGAAAAGCAAAAGGGGAGAAATATGAAAATGAGAAGTAAAAGGAACAAAGAACAATTAAAGATCCGATCCATATTGTTGCCCAGACAAGGGCAGTGTCTGTTTTAATAAGGGGATAGTATGGATCCATTGCTTGTTTGCTGACCGAGTCTCCTGGAGGTAATTTGATATACCGTCTTTGTCTATTCCCTATAATATTCCTTTGCCTATGGTCTGCTTTTTATAAGTTGTCGCATACAGCTACAATAAAAAAAGAGCTTAGATAAGTCGACCGATAGATAGGTAATAGGAAGATATAGATCGATGGACATAACGGTAGATAGATAGACATATAGATAGACAGAAAGACAGCTAGATAGATAGCTAGATAAAATAGATAGATAGATGCGTACGTACATACACAGATCGATATAGACATAACGGTAGATAGATAGACAGATAGATAGACAGACAGGTAGATAGATAGACAGATAGATAGACAGTTAGATAGATAGATAGTTTATATAGACACATAGATAGATAGATAGATAGTTAGACAGATAGACAGATACATAGATAGACAGATAGATAAACAGATAGATAGACAGATAGATAGATAGATAGATAGACAGATAGATAGACAGATAGATAGATAGATAGATAGGTAGGTAGATAGATAGATAGATAGACAGATAAACAAATAGATAGACAGAAAGATAGCTAGATATGTAGCTAGATAAATAGATAGATAAATATGTACCTACACACCTAGATCGACGGACATAACGGTAAATAGATAGGCAGATAGATAGACAGAAAGATAGTGAGATAGATATCAATAGTTAAATAGATGCGTACATACATACACTAATCATAGACATAACCGTAATTAGATAGACAGAGAGATAGACAGATAGATGGATAGGTAGGTAGGTAGATAGATAGACAATTGGATAGATAGATAGATAAGTATGCAAATAGACGGTCAAATAAACCAAATGATCCACGCTGGCAGCCCTATACCTTTGCTCGATTACAGGCCTCGCAATCAACCCTTCAACTTTTAATAACAACCCATTGCCGCTTCAATTAAGCACCTTGCCGGCTCTGCTAGGTTCTACGTAAAATAATCGATCTGTCTACACTTCCATCAAGTTTCCTATTTGACATTCTATCTGTATCGATACTAGCTGAATACTATGTAATGGAAAGACGAGCACAAAGCAGAATAGTGAAACAAAGTAGAAGAAGTAGAAACTCACCAATAGCAGTGGCTAAAATAAGAACGGCTAATAGCACGGCCGTGCTGACGGTTACGACGGAATCCAGCCAAACGTTATGAGTAACGTTGGAAGGATCTTCTATTGAATCCCAACTGGCGTTCATTTCATAAGACGGATGTGAGCGCTTGCCGATCCTGAAAGCTACTGAAGCCGCTTTAACTGGCGCTATATTCCTATATAGAGGAGCGCGCCCCGCGACCTCTGACATATTCCTGCTCTCGCGGCTAAAGTGATCCATCACACGTGTTCATGTTTCTCTTTTCAGTATACTCTTGTCCAGATTCAGTTGAATTCTGAACCAAACTTTCACAGTATTTGAATGTCCAACAAGTTGTTAATCGTTGAGATACTCGGTGAGTTAATGAGGTTCTTCATCTATTGGCTAAACGTTCCCGAGCCTAGATCCGTGAATCTTAATACAATTCTTAGATTCATCATTGCGAATCTTCCCTTGAATCTTTTAGCGTGAATCTTGTATATCTTATCAAAGAAATCCAACGATGTCTAACGAAATTGCAATTTCAAGATCAGAATCATTCCGTCTTATTTAGTTAACTTTAATTATAAACATGCTTCTGAGGATAATGATATAAGTCAAAGCGTAAACACTTTAACCGGTCCAAAGTTTGACGCTGTGGATCATACCACAGGCGGGATTAAGGAAGCGATAGATCAACTTAAGCCTAGCAGATGGCGTTACGAATTCCGAGATGAATTTACATAATGCAAAACGCTAAATGCTAAGGATTCATGTCGATTTTTTAGTTCTTTGCATGTCCGGTAGAGAGCGTCAGCAAACTGGATCTTGTCCTATAACAATGCGCTCCCAGCTATTCGCATTGTTAAAGTTACTACAGACACTTGTTTATGCTTACTATTAGATTTTACGCGCGATAGATAAATAGACCGATAGATAGATAGATGGATAGATAGATAGATGGATAGATAGATAGATACTTACCTACATACTTGATGGACATAATGGTANGATAGATAGATGGATAGATGGATAGATGGATAGATGGATAGACAGATAGATAGATAAATAGATAGATAGATAGATAGATAGATAGATAGATAGATAGATAGATAGATAGATAGATAGACAGATAGATAGATAGACCGATAGATAAATAGACAGATGGACAGATATACAGATAGATAAACAGACAGATAGATAGATTAAATTAAGTTCGGTTAGATGGTTCGTTGGCCTTGGAACAGTTACGTTTCAGAGTTCACGTGAGAACCATAGTAACGTTACAATGATACGAACTAATTCTATGAATCAGAGCACAGTGGTGTCAATCGGGAATCATCAGAAGGTCTGGTTCACTAAATAACGACTCTAGAAGCGACTAGAGACGTTAAATAATCAAAAAGTCGGGTTTATAAAGTCAACTAGACTTGGTGAATTGGAGTTCTATGCTGTGAATCATTCAACATTGATTTGAGAGTCATCGGTGAGTTATAAGGAGTCAATTAAAAAACAAAGCTTCGTCAAGGTTCTATAGACAGTTAGCTAAGGGATCTTCATTGGGATCGGTTCTTGAGTCATTGAGTCAGTCGGTGTTACTGAGAGTCCATTGAGCGAGTCGGTCGACATTCGTCCTAGTCGTTTTCAGTCAGACATCAAGGCTTGGCGGATTGGAGTTAACTTTCGAGAATCATTTGAAAGTCGGCTGAGATTCATTAGTGAGTCATCAAGAGTCAATGCAGAATCAAACAAGAGTCTTCAAGGGAGAGTCAACTGACATATTTTTAGTCGAATCGAATTCTGAGTCGATGAGTTAGAAGAATGCTACTGACAGTCCATAGAGAGCTTCTTCAGTTAGTGTCATCAAGACTTATTGGACAGGAATTTCGTATCGAGAATTTTTCAATATTCGTTTGAAAGTCATCGTGAGTCATTAAGAGTCATTGTTGATATAATAGTCACCAAGGGTCAATATAGAAACTCAGCTAAGGAATTTTCATTAGTATCGAATTGAGTCATTGACATAGCTGCTTGTTATTGAGTCCTTAGTGAACCAATCGACATTCAAGCTTCTTCATAGGTTCATATCAAAACATTATCCCTACAATCACTTTAATAACCACCATTGATCCATACTGTGAACATATCAATTAAAATATCCCTATAATGCATTTTACATTACTATTGTTGATTCTTAATGTTCCTTAGGGATTCTGGCAAATGACTCCTGACCGTTCTTAATGACTCGTATAATACCTTAGCTGGGGATTCCTCCACCCTCGACTGGTATGCGGCAGAAGGGCTGGCAGATTCGCAACCGATTCCACCAGGTTAATATCCACGGCCGGCTCCCCCGATGTTCGCATCCACCAGGAGGCCTTCGGAAACATTCAACAATAGTTAAAAGCTCATCCGTCCAACTAAACAAACATTCTAAATGGGGTGCTCACAGTCATTAGCAGGGCCAAAGAAAAATGAACCTGACCTTTCCTCAAGTAAACATAATAGTAACAACAATAACAGTTGGGAGGATGAGGACTTTTCGATCTGGCCAATAGATCAAATTTACAGAAAATGATCAAAAAGAGCGGATAACAAGCTACACGTTGAACTTGTCTCAAAGCGAACGACTTAACCGCGTTTGTCCTCAAATTTATTCAAATGCAATTGTGCAGCTCGCTTATGGCGCTTCGGTCGGGACAAACTCGATAAGAAACTCAATCCCCGAGACCAGAACGTTTTCACCTAAAGCGAATTATTTTAAAAAATTCACCCAGAGGCCTCACTATAAACCTCGCAATTATCTTATTCATTTAATATCAAACTCCAATCAGATTAACGATCAGAGGGTACAAGAACCTGATTCGTGAATTTCAAATATATAAAATAATATTCGTTTTATAATTTATTTTACATTCATTATAATATTAAATATCTGTATTTTTTAAGAATTCAGTTCTATTGTTTCTATTTAAGTTTTTCTATTTTTTACCGTAATAAATTCCTTGTTTTTTGTGAGCCGGAATTTTTCTACCTAAAAAATTGATTCAAATACCTTTATGATACAACAGTGAGAATTCTCCAAGATTTTTTGGTGATTGTAAAAAAGGATTGCTTTGGAATCTCTGGTATTATTCAAATAGAGACTCACGTTTCCACCTGCTGGAATCCCGTCCCTTTCCCACCAGGATTCCTGATTCTCCTTCTTTCGAATCAATACAGATCTTCACATATAAAATAAAGCATTCAAGTTGATTTAAATTATAAAAATAATTCGTCTTCATGCCATTAATAAATTTGTTATTACTCGACATCAAATAACTATAGTTAAACTTAAATAAATAAACATAGTTATAATGTACAGTACCTATAATGAATATTAAAATGTAATATAAAATTATAAATAAATATAAATATTTAGTATATATTATAAAAATATTTTTATGGTTTATCGAGTAGCCCTGTAGATTGATTAAATAAATAGATAGTTTATAGAGAGTCTTTTGCTTCACTGAAAGCGACAGATTGGACTACAAACAAGGGACGACTCCATTACAGTCGATCCCACTTAGGCCAAAAACGGTTTTACCTTTATCCTACCTCGGACCAAATGTCTCGTTTACTCGGGCAGGAATCACCCACAGCGATATAGGCTATTCCATCTGTTAATAGACAAAGCACAACAGATAACATCCAAACTAGATGAAGTTAAGTCTGAACTAAATGTAAGGTTACAGTGCATTCGCCTATACATCTACTTAATTATTTTACTATCGCTCTATCTTACTCTCTGTCTATTATTCTCTCTTTCTATCTATCCATCTACCAATCTACCTATCTATCTGTCTGTCTATCCATCTCTTTATCTATCTATACATCGATCTACCTGTAGATCTATCTACCTATCTGTCTATCTATCTGTCTATATATCTATCTGTCTACCTTTCTATCTATCTATCTACCTATCTAACTATCTGTCTATCTATCTGTCTATCTATCTATCTATCTATCTATCTATTTATCTATCTATCTACCTATCTACCTGTCTAACTATCCGTCTATCTATCCATCTTTCCATATGCCCACCTACCCAACTATTATCTATTTATTTAACTGTCTCCCTATCTATCTATCTATTTATCTATTTGCTTACCTGATATTCTATCTGTCCTATAAACTTATAATCTGATCGAAAATAAAAAGGAAATACACGATTTGTTGAAAAGCCTCAGTTCCAATAGAATTGTGGTAGGAGGTTAGGGTGGGGTGGGGTGGGGGGGATTTTCTGTTGTCAACGGAAATAGTAAGGAACCGCACTGGGCGTGTGCTGAGTCGATCGTGTTTCTCTGACCGGGTGTCCATTCTCATCCGTCTCCTCCAACAAATCCGCTCAAAAACCTCCCCGCAATTGAAAAATCTCTCACTCCCTGGTCCCCTCCCTTTTAAGCTTTCACCCCATCTTTGAAAATCTCGCCCTCAAACCCTCTCCACCTACCTGAAAACCAAACCATCAGAACGTCCTTCTGCAGTTTCCACTGGGCAGAAATTTCGCGGTTATAAAAATCGACCAAGTTCCAATATCAATCCTGATTGCTTTCAACGGGGTTGAATATACCGATTTTCGAAGGTCGGAATGGCAATTTGTGGCGGAAATTTAGCAATCCGGTGCTAAAAGCGAGATTTTTGGTAAGCGTCTGCGGCAAGTCGTGTTTGCGCGTCTTTGTCAAAGAGGGTTTCAACCTCCAAGTTGTCTTTTCTGTTTGCAGAGGAGCGTTTTTCTATGTACTGAGCTCGGTAGAAACGCACGCCCATGTCCGGTCGGTCGTCAAACGTTGTCCCCAGAAAAGGGAACGTCCTAACGGTACGGAACAACTTGGTCCGTCTACTATTACAGAATTCAGTCAATACTACGGAAGTTATAAAAAGGAACTGCAATATGTTGGTTTACTATTGAGAGGAATACACTAAGATTACCAGACTATAACCAGTCGTTCACCGGTACATTCCGACTTGCTGATCACCGGTTAAGACGCGGGAAGACGGCCCCCCGAAATCATCAGTCAGCCACAACATAAAAAGACGGGACGAGCAGGGATGCAAGGCCCCATTCGTCCTGCAGTCACCGCGCCCGTTTTCTATGGGGACACGGTATTGACAGATGCTTTTTCAATCGGCTACCGACTTCAATTTCACGATCAGCTGCCTCCTCTCCGTGCGTGCGTATGTTTCTCCATGAATGGCACCCGTTTTTTTCTACTTTCATCCGGTCCTCCATTTGTCAGTCGGCTTCTGCAAATAAGTCCCAACATCAAAAGAGTGAATACAAACGACAAAAGGAATAATAATAATACCTTAGCGGGGAGCCCTAGTTATATAAAAAGAAGAGGAAAAGATAAAAGAGTTGTATGTGGAAAAACTAAATTGGGGGTTCGTGGCTAAAGCAGCGTCAGCCCGGATCAAAGCTATACAGGACCGTACTTGTATAATACCGTATGTGTGATTTTTTCCCCCTTGTATTTATATTTAAAAGAAGAGGGGGGCTAACACATTAAGCTGCTTTCCCACGCTGGGTTTTCGCCTTTTTTTTCTTTATTTTTGGTCGTGCCCGTGTGTCCTTTACTGTAAAAGCGACGACGAGCGATAATTTATTTGACTAGGCTAGTTTGTGTAAGGAGATGACATGTGAAACCCGCTTTGCGGGTCCCTTTTTTCCACTTTATTATATAGTTATAGTACGAGAAAGGGAATGGGAGGAAAAAATCGCTCTGCCCACTCGATTTTTTATGTGTATGCCCTGTTTCTTGTTAACAGCCTAGGACGGAAATTATAACCTCACAGAAAAGTAAAAAAAAAATGTCCCAAGAGTGTTGATGGGGAAGACAGAAATCGGCTCTTCTCAGTTACATCTAGACAAAAAAAATGATAATGATTTACTTAATTAGTAGATCATTATGATTAAACCCTGGGTTAATTTCCAATCGTCAGTTTAATTAGAATTGACAAAGAGGTTTGCAATTTCTTTATTTGCAGATGTAACTGTTACCTTGTGAATCTTGAGATTCCAGGTTTCAAACGCACCTAACCAATCTGGCAATCTTTACAGCTAAAGGTGAGTTTTCAAATCAACTTTTGAGAATGTTTCGACTCCCAATGTCCAAGAGCAGCGTAACCCGAAGACAAATGTTTATGGTTACAACTTTGCATTCTACTTATCTCCCTGGCCCGCTCTCTTAAAACATACAAGAAACTTTAAGTACAAGAAAGGGAAGACGAATTCCCTGAACTATATTCAATTGTATTATTATTACTGCAGTTTACTTATCTTCAAGTATCTCTTACACAACTATAAAAGAAGGTGTATTTGCGGTTATATAATGTCCCCAGATACAACAAGAGTATTAAACTGACATCTAAATTCATTTGACTGTTACGATATACTACAATAATCTTATCATAATTTGAACTTTTTTAAGATTTTGTACTTTAAAAGAAATTTATAATCTACCAAGAAGTAAGGTGAATGATGATGGGGTGAATAGAAGCAGTAGCTCTAATTAGCCAAATTAATAACGCGTATCCTAGGTCAAAATCTAGAGTCTCTGTATAATCTATTTCATGATGGGAATCTTGATTCTTAAAACAGGAATTCTAGTTTACCAACAAGTAGGCGATTGATAGGATGACTTAGCCATGCAAATAACGTGGATCTCAGGTCAAGTCTATAGCGTTTTGATTCTAAAAGGGAATTCTAGTTTACCAAGGAGCAGGTGAATGATGGGGTGAATTGAAGCAGTAGCTCTAATTAGCCATGCAAGTAACGTGGATCCCAGGTCGAGTCTAGCGTTTCTGTTTATGTCGGAGCCAAGTTGCAACCTTTTCACACAAGGGGATAGCGTTCTTGATTAACTATGCAGATCTGCAAACTGGTTCCCCCACCCCCTTTCTCCTCGCCAGGGTCTGCAGAGCCACAGCCTCGGGGACCCTTTCCTTCAGCTAGCATGAGCGATGTTTCGCAATTGTCCGGAACAAAAGGGCTCGGGGGCTGGCCCGGTTGCACGAGCTGCAGTGTTTTGCCTCGCCACACAGCTCTCCCTGTGTAAATAAAGTCGATTCAATTAGCGTGTTGAATGGAGACAAGACTCTGCATGCGCTTACACTTAGCGCATTAATACTAATTGAGCTTTCTCCTCTTGCGTGATTTGCCAGCGACGTCCTCTTCCTCCTGCCGGCGTCCGGCTAATTCGGTCCGCTTCGGTTTCAAATGACGCAAGTCCGCGGTGAAAAGAACCTTCATTTAAGCAGAACTACTAATAAATTTTTGGAAAATTTAGATTAACCTGAATCACAAGTTTAACTTGATTAAGCTACATCAATTTTTGTCTTTTAACTAAGAGCTGACCACTGCCACCTCTAGTTTACATTTCAACTAATACTAGATGATGATTAGAGATCATAGTAACTCAATTTTTCAGAATAAAGGATTAATACAGTGTTTAGGATATCTGGATTTAGAAAATTAATTAACAGTATTGCTGAATTTTCAATTAACAGTAATTACAGCTGAATTATCTACTGTTTTAAATGAAGATTTAAATACTAAAAATTAATTTTTAAGAACTAGAAGACGGGCCAGGTCAATTTAGGGATCGTTGACGGCCAAACGCAACGTAAACAGGTTCTTCACCGAGTGCGCCCATCCAGCGTAGGGTCCAAACTTGATGCGGAAGTGATTGCTGATCTCGAGGTAGGCCTTGTCCGTCACCGACTTGAGCTTGGCCAGGTGAGGTAGATAGCTAGCCTTGGCTATCTGAAACACGTGGGTATCAACCGGTATGGCTCCGCTGTGATTCAGCGACATCAAGCAGATGCAGTCGGCCACCTAGAGAGCAAAGGAAGAACTATAAACAGACGTATCCTTCAAATAGATTGCGTTTAGTCGCTCGTCTACAAAATTACATTTATTACTTCCATAACATTAAGCATTACATTAAATTATTATATTTTTTTACACATATCATGTTTTAGTATTATGTTATATTAATTTACATTATGTATTCTATTATAATTCATATTAATTTAATTTTTACATTAGAAAGTCGATTAGTTTCCATCACTGTAAACTCTATATTGCGGAATTAGCCAAAGAACATAGTAAAGGTAAACTGTATTGTATCCCAATTTCAATTTTAAATCTGTACTTGAATTGGCAACTATTGTAATCAGCTGTAACTGAAATAGCCGTGGAAAGAATACTTTTGCCCCAATTCCAGGTAGCGACATAAGATCAGCTTTGGCGTCTTCGTACGGTTTGTCCCGCAGGGCGAACAGCCAGTCCTTTCCGCCGTTTACCACGATCTTGACCGCGGACTGGTGAATGAACTTGGCTCGGTATCCGAAACCCATCGCCCGCAGTTTAGCCTCCACGGAAGACGTTGCCAGAGACTCGACTCGAGGAAACTGGTGATAAGAGTAACCCTCATAGTCCGTTAGCTTATCACCGTAGGTCTGACAGAGCTTCTCGACCATGCTGGATATCCTGTAAAGACAATGGTATGGAATATATACAAAGTAAAAGGTAAGGTAGAGTTGAAACCTTGCGATGTTATTGTTTGACGAGCAAATGAAGGAGAAGACGTTCTCGACGGGGTCCTGTTTCAGCATCCGCACTCCACCGTACTTCAACGCCACTGTGGCAAAATTCTCGTCTGCCAAAGACCATTCCTCGTACAGGTCCTCGAGTTTCGTGTCCAGCTGGAAGTAGTCCGTAACCAGGTCGGTAGCCGTCTTCACCCCATTTAATGTCGGTGCTGGGTTCAGTATTTGGTACTGTAAATGCTTTTCGTCCTGTCTGAACTTCCACAGATGACCGGCGAAGACTCCGATCCAGGACCCGCAGTCGAGCTTTTTCCACCTGTGTGTTGTTAAAGAAGTTCTGTAGGATTAATTTGAATGCTAATGTTTTAGTAGATGGATCTGAATACCGAAAGCTCTGCCCACAGTTCAGTGTCAAGTCAACAGATAGCTCGGTCAGCTTGCAAGGGATCTTCGTCCACTTGGTTCCATTCATTTCTTCAGTCGCTCCTACTGACGGATGAACTTACAGCAGAAAACACAATTGGGTGTTAAGTTGGTTTGTGGTTTGACGCATGTAAGTCCTAGACGTAGGCTTCTTCGCGTTGGGTGTTAAGTTTACGTTGTTTTGGGTTGTCTTGTAGTCTGTTCAATTACAAGCCGGAAAACTCAGAAGTTTAGTACAAAATCAGATCGTTTCGCCGTTTATACCAAACGCCATCTAGCGACAATTCCTGCAACAAACGTTATCAGCAATTATTATAAAAATAAGATAATTTTAGTACAAAATTTACTTTACAATTTTATTGGCAATAATCATTGTGTAACGATTTACATAAATTTATTTGAATTTTTGGAAACATGTAATTTTATCTATCTATATATTTTAAGACTAATTAGATAAATTAATTAGACACCTAATTTACACATCTTATCATTTCACATATCCTAGTCAACATTAAAATACATGGATAAATCTTCGGCATCTTCCGACATGGCCGAAAAATGTGATTTAAGTACCAAATTTCGCAAACTTTCACAAGAAAACAACACTGTACTAGAAAGATTGGTTAAATTTACAAACATTACATAGAGGGCGAAGGATTTCGACAGAAAAGTGCTACATTCGACGGACAGGGTGCAAGGCTATTTCCATGATGGCGTCTGCTAGCTGTCTACTATCTTTCTCTTCAAAATCTCAGCCTTTTCTGTGATGTTCCATTCGCGTAGCGCAAATGTAAACCCCTTCCATGACTTATAAATCTCAAGATTTCTAGTATCTGAATGGTATTTTGTAAGATAACTTTTTGCCAATATAGGATATCTTATAACACATCTTCTATTATTGTTCATTCACTCTCTAATCACATCATCTGCCCTGTAGCAAGAAATGCTGATTGACAAAACTGTAATTTGTTTACCAAAACAAAGTGTATGTACAGAGTGACGTTCGACACTGAACTGGTGCAGCTTAACGAGAAAGCTCTTGAAAGTGTGCAATGCAAGAGTACTTCTGATACAAAACGCGCAAAACAAACAGCCATGCAGTCCAAATGGGAAACCGTAAACAGGTATAGAAAGAAAGAAAAACAACAGCTCAAGTGTTGTGCTCGCTGGAGTAGAGAACCCGCCCAATCGATAGCTTAACGATTGGTGTAAACGTTTCGCAAGTTACGTCATTCCAGTTGAAACAGACGTCTTTCAAGTTGGCACCAACGGGTTTTGCAATCACCATACTTGTTTAACTGATCCTGCAGAGAACATAACTTGTGTGATAAATTAAAGGTTCCAGTCATCTTCACAGACATCTCCAATGATTGGAAAGATGCTCTGCCCTAGGAGTTCTACGTCAAGTTAGCACCACGGGACAATTGGTTCCAGTGAAAGTTACGTTTAGTTCCAGTAAGACACAACTAAGTTCTAGTCGTTTCAGTGGAAATTGGCGTTTGAAACGGACCCTGGCATGTTACTCCTTTAATCTGACTGAGTGGATCCTGTTGATCTTCAACGTTTATACATCTTCCCCTCTTCCGCAGGGTGAAGCTAAAGAGCATCCTTGAGCTTATATCATTTTCTTTCGTTTTGAACCTTTAGGCTGGTTAAATTACCCCAGGGAGCAGATGCTGCGCTCTTTGGTAAGTTTATCGCAGCGCCACTGCCGTATGATATTACACAGAAGAACTAGAGCCAAAACAAAAGGGTTCTGAATGGTGGAAAAATTACGGTACATTACAAACTTTAGGATTTTATTTCAGACAAACTAATGATCCGATTTTAATGAAACTTTAAGAGTGCATTAGATACAAGTAGTCCTACATACAGTATTTTTTTGGTTGTTTTATCTGTGATAGTTTGTGAAACACAAGCAATCAACTTTTCCCCGGCAAGAAACTCTTGCACGCAGTTTTTGTGCTGCCCGTCAAAGTATATTCGGATCCAAAGAAGAAAACCTTAACTATATTAAGCCTTTTAAAACACAAAGAAAAGTTAGTCTTTTGCTGTATAGTTTGACAGTAACGGATAGGCTTGGTAATCTTTTCGCATTTGTCAAAGTTGTATGGAGAAGTCGAACACAGCAAGACAATCCTGTCTTTCTTCTGGGGTACATCCACCTCATTATTTTCGGCACTGTCGTGTCGTTTCTGATTCACTGCGACATCCTTGACCCCCGTGCTGATTACTAGGGACAGTCGTAACAACATTTTAATCCAATATCCCTTGAGGGAAAAAAGCAACACAAGAATACTAGCTCTGTAACAAAAACATTCAGTTCTCTTGTTGATACCGAATCTGCAAGTAAACACTGGGCTGGTAGCACTCGCTTCCAACACAAAGCACGTACTCACTTCAAACCGCACGTACAGCTTACAATCTTCAATCTCCATAATGCCAACCACGAAATTGGCCAAATAACATGTTAAAATATACTACCGATTAGGAGGACGAATGGCCGGGGATAGCCAGCCCTAATCTGAGCTGTGTGACACACACCATCCAAAGTATCGATTCAAACGAGCAGCAGCGTTCATTTAGAGAATAGAAAGGAGCGAGGGAAAGGGAATAAAAGAAAAGAAATGAAGGAGAAAAAGAAGAATTAAAGCACACGGCATCGTATTACTTGGCATGACAAAAAGGCATGTCGCAGCCCGTCATCTGCATTTTCCTAAATTAGCCACCCTCCAATGTCGGGTTTCATTGAAAGACATTAGAGAGAGATGCGCTGCTACACTGCTGCTGCTGCTGCTGCAACGAGTCAACACGCGCTAAACTGGAAATTGAAGGCCAAGTAATCTGATAATGAGTTGAATTGTCTCAACCGGCTAGCTTTCTCACAGTGCAAGCAGACGACGACTCCTCGGGTGCATTATATCCGACAGTCACTGTAGTAGATAGCCGAGACCCGATGTGTCAAACTGTTACGGAAAACTGGCCGAGAGACGCAACCCGAATGCAGAGGCAACACACGTTGGTAATAATCAAGTTGCACACTTATGATATTTCGGTTCGCTGAACATGAAATTGCGTTTTTCAAGCTAAAATACCCTTTAAAATTTAATGTATAATTCATGTTAAGTCTTACATAGGATCATCTGATCCGAGTAGATAGATAGATAGATAGATAGATAGATAGATAGATAGATAGATAGATAGATAGATAGATAGATAGATAGACAGACAGATAGATACAAACAGAGAGACAAACAGACAGATAGATAGATGGATTCAGAGACTGCAGTGACATTTCTGGGAATCTGTTTAAAAAATCGTCTGCTAAACCCTATATGCCTCATTCTTTCGTTATGGTCTGTTTGTAACCGATTCAGATTATAGGATCGCTTCGTTTCCACTTTTGTCCCCGACAAAAAAACTATTCAAATTCTTGATATTTCTATTTTTAAAGTTCAAGGCAACAAATATATTTATAATATATATATATATATTTCTATTATACATTTAATATTAAATAAAAAGTTAAGTACAAATCAAATATAATATGGAATCTCGTTATTCCTCTTGTAGTTTAATTTGCAAAGTTGTTCAAGAACGTTTACACTGAAGTAGTATAGTGTGCTATAGATAACTGCGTATAGTTTGTTCTTTAACGAGGCCTTGTCAGCCAGCAAATTCGTCTGCTGACTTGATGCACGGCCTCATTATGGTAAACGAGTCCATGTTGAGGCTGTCGTGTTACCACAGTTATAAAGCAAATTTGTCGGTAACTTACTGTCTCGAGTAAAAGTGATACACATTCCCCAGATCCTCGTTATAAGTAGAATTAAGATTAAAGAGTTACGTCGCTATGGCCTGCTGAATAAACACGAAACTTGTTGCAAACACGCAATATATTGCCGCAACAGTGCTGGCTTATTTTACTGCGTGATCTTAAATAAGTTCGTCTGCTATGCGACTTTTGCCATTTCTACGTTACTGGCTACCGGTTTGTTCCATTCGTCCGCGTTTTTTGCTGATATCTTTAACACATTTCACTGGATAACAACCAAAATTTACCAGACGATTGTAATATGAATTAGTTATGTAACCTCAAATTCTTGGTGATTTTGAGCCATTAGCTTGGCCAAAATTAAAGTCTGAACTTTGAAGATATTAAGAAATATAAATTGCTTAAAGAAACATGTGTTTACAGCTCTGTATCGATTCAATGGCACGGACTTTGGTATAGGTTTTTGGACTGGATTCAAGTTGTTCGCCAGTTCCGGAAGAAGGCGAAGCTAACCATAGTGAGTATAAAAAAAAGAAGAAGAGAAAATTACCTGCGAATAACAGGCCATTGAGTGCACAACCATGAATGAAGATGTTGGGGAAAAAAGGGAAGTTAATGCTTACCGAATTACACTTCGGTATGGGTCCTTGGGTTTCTTTTTATCGTTCTTCTTACCGGGCTATAGAAGCAATTTACAGTCTGGCTGGGGTCCTACTTGAAGTGAATAGGGATACAGCTCAAAGGACGCGAAATTACAATTATTATGGGCTATTACAGCATTACGAGATGACTCGTTGCGATGGATCTTCTTCTGTATGAAGAGTCGGTCAGGGTACTGCAGTATAGCTGCTCGTTAAAAAAATGAGCTTTGTCAGAGTTACGTCTTCACGGGCTTTTACAGAATCATGATGGAATACCGTTTCTAACTATCCCCGTCTCCATTTCTTCTTTACCGAAGAGGACCGGGGAAAAATCCTGTTACAGTCTAAGGGCACAAAAAACAGGTTCTAAATAGTAGGAAATTATGAATTTTTCTTAACATTTAGAATTTTATTTTGGCTTAAGTTACAATCCGATTTCAATGAAACTTTACTCATGGATAGAGTACTACAAGTTGTATGTTCAGTATTTTTGGGGTTGTTATATATTTGAAAACTTGGGTGTCATAAACGATCAACGTTTCCTCAGCAAGAACCCTTTTTTATTACTCCAAGACTGTACTGTCTACCTCATGTTAAAAAGGATCACAATGGCGCAATCATGTAATATCAGCACAACTATTCGTCCGAATTTTCTGAAAATTCGCAGTTAGATTCTTATACTTAACGTGGCATTTCAAGTAGTTTTTGAATGTTATATCGAAAAAAGTTGAAAAGATACAAGTCAAAAACCTTCAAGTCCTTAATCTTAAACATTGCCCCTTTTCTCACGTGGTAGACTGTACGAATCTGTAAATGGGATTTTCTTTCTTTTAGTATTTTCCGCAAGTCATTTTCTTATTTCTTCGGTTCCAGCACGGATCGACAATCAGACACGTTGCCGTGCTTCTCACGAACCCAGACCGCCGCCAAATGTTCACTGCAAATAAAAATAAAATTGGTGTTTTCCAGTCCTGGCCAGAAGAACTGCGTACTGTCTAGAGCGAAGAACATAGATGTCTGAATGATGGGAAATAATGATAATCTTTAATCTTTAGGATTTTATTGCGTCAAAACTAAAAGGCCGTTTTGAACGAAACTTGCCGACTGTATCATGTGTTATTGGTTCTATATTCAGTATTTTTTCGGTTGCTTTATCATTGAAACTGTGGGAGCAATAAGCAATCAACTTTTCACCAGCAAGTACCGTTTTTATCTTGTTCTGGGTTGTACTGACGGAAAAAAGGAGAAAAGATTGAGGATATTCTTAATGTCGCATATACAATCTGTTGGATTATTTACATAAATCTTCAATCATGCTGTGTGAGAAAAACCACATAAGAGACCGCATTGCTGTCTTTATCTCTCGAGACAAGTCTCTCCCCAAACGAATACATTTGCTGACACTGGAACGCTTGGTAATTCATCAGCTGTCCACAAAAAGGGTTGGCAACCAACAGTTTCTGATGCTACTTTTGACTTTGATACAAATCTGTCAAAAACGAACTGAAAACCTTCATTCCAAGCTCAACATCACAAATCTGACTGTAATATGACGTTCAACTTAAGGAAATCTTAAACATAAACTAACGTAAACACGTACAGTATAGAGCAGAAAAGAGGGGTTCTTGCTGGGCAAAAGTTGATTGCTGATTACTCATAGAGTTTCAAAGATGGAGCTGCCGAAAAAATACTGAGTGCAGAACTAGTAGTAACTAGCATACTAGTAGAGTTTCATTGAATTCAGTTCATTAGTTTTGCTCAAATAAAATCCTGAAATTTATCGAAAATAAATTTCACTGCAGAGCAACAAAAGAGGGCTGTTGTTGGGGCGAAGTTGATCGCTTATAGCAGCCAAGCTCTCAGTGATATAACACCCCCAAAAATACTGAATGTACAACTTCTAGTTTTCTATACTGTGTTAAAGTTTCATTTGAATCGGATGGTTATTTTTGCCAAAATTAAATCCGAAAGTTAAGCAGATCCATTCAGAACCCGTTTTCTGTTTGCACTGTAGACTGTACACGATCCGCATTAAAGAATCCCTTCGGCATTGAATTGTTCAAGTTTCACGGTACGCTTTTTTCTTCGCAGTGCCCCCGGTGACTGACATGCAATTTATCTTTCATTCGTCCTGCCGTAACTTGCCGAGCTTTGCACTTGCAGAATTAATGAATTCTCGAACTGGCACGTCCGAATTCGGTGCAGACATCATTTGATTTCCAAGCTGAGGTGTCGAGAGGAAAACCTCGCGACTGTGTCTCCTTCCCATAACACTTGTGCCGTGATCCTTTTTAGAACTGCTGCCTCACTCCGACAAGACAAGCCATAGTCAATTATAAACAGTTAAGACAGCTTTCTTGACTCTTTTGCTTCTTTAGCCCTTTCTCTCCTTCACGAGGTTTGACTATTCTTAGCCTTAATTGACACTCAAAGGGAGTTTTTTGCTGCCCCGAAGATACACAAAAAACAGCTAATTGTCTTAAACGAGCTCTTCAGTACCTTGGCTTATCGTTTTAAGTTAATTTAAATCTAGTCTGTAGTACCTTATCACCAGACTAGTAGTCGTTTAAGTAGTATGTGTTTCAAATCTCTTGCATCATATGCAATTAGGGCTGCATATTGAGTACATGTATTCTATTTTTTTAACAATAGTAAGTCCGTAATCAACAGCAGTTTAATACGTTGTACCGTAAAGTGATCTAGGAGGTTAGCAGATGTTTACATCACCAAAGATGTTTATAAGTGCGCCTACAGTATCGTCAGCAATCAATATGTCTCTTCCGTATATACGCAGCAGTGAATAGTCCAATCGAGGTTGCCAAGTAAGCATCTCAATACCAGATCATGTAGGTTTTAGGTTTAGCTGTTCACAAGAGGAATTGCAGGGTAGGATTCAGTATTAGTAAGTACGCTGTTCAGCATGTCCTGGGTACACAAACGAAGCAACTACTATACCCTATATACCGCTGGAAAAAAATTGCAACAGGGATCCCGTTTAGGCTTGTCGGATAGTGTAAGCGTACGGCACTTTTGGTCTGCCGAAGACAGGCTACTGAAGGACAGTAGCGCACTGCCACCAAACAAAGGTTCATCCCTTCACGGACTGTGTCCTGTATCGATCCTGGTGAAGTAACTGGCGTGGACTTAATACTGATATATGGACATGAGCATTCACTGTATCCTGACATCGGTTGGGCTTGTCTGCTGACTTTGATAATTGTTTGTTTCGCCAAGCTGGTCAACATGGCTAATCGTGAGAAAAAGACTTTTGTTCCAGATGAAGGAGCACCAGGACCTGGCAATCACCGAATTGGTAATCTCCCCCTTACTATATCTTCTTCCAGTGGGTCATTTCGTTAAGGGATCAACTGCTAGTATCCCGACTTAATCTACCCAACGGCTGTAGTAGTTCCACTCTGTGACCATGATCAATGATATTTCATTATACGGTTCCAGAAATCCGAACTATGTGGTTAACCTTTCATAGAAGTCATCATAGAAGTACTTTACTAAGTTGTCATCACTGAGGTTCTACTGAAGTTAAAAACCTTAAATTACAGCACTGATTCAAGCCTGCGTAAAAGTTGAGTCGTTTTCTGGTTGATTTATTGTAAGATGAACGGGGATATAATTGCAAATAGGAATTGCAACGATTGTCAAAAGATGGGTTAATACATACACAGGGATTGTATACAAGATTAAACGTATCCATGATGTTCATACACGTTTAAGACTCATAAAGGAGTCCATATGTATATTCAAAATAGATTACTAGATATAATAACTAATCACTCTTATCGAACTTCATGGTCGTGATATGTTGTAGTATTAAACATCAGTTACTAAAGAATGGTAAATACTACTCCACCCTGTGCAATGTCACCACGTACAGCCTAGAACAATAAAAAAAGGATTCTTGCTGGGGGAAAAGTTGATCGCTTATGGCACCCAAGTTTTCAGAGTTATAACAGCCAAAAAAATACTGAATGTAGAACTAATAGCTCTTTATACACGAGTAAAGTTTCATTCAAAACGGGTTGTTAGTTTTACCACAATAAAATTCTGAAATATAAAGATCAGCAATTTCCTACCATTCAGAGTGCGACTGTTCATGTGACTTTAAACCGAGTAGTGGATTAACCTAAGCATTTGAAGGTTCATTTCGTTCCTTGCATGGTCCATACCGTCAACATAACGTCAATAACGATGAGATTTTCCTCAATATGTGCAGATTCACCAATTGTAAAGATAACTTGATGAAATTCACTTGTTTCTTGTTAAAAGTCGCCAACCCCTTTGACTTTAGAGAGAGCAAAAGCGTGTCAGTGAAGAAGTGCACTGGTTATTTTGGTCACTTTGTCAACCGCACTCGCGTGTCCTTTTCTTCCTTCTCGCCTCTTTTAACGTGAAAAATTGGCAACAGAGCAAATCCGTGTGTAAAATTCCTAAGGTTGCTCGGCATCTCTCAGACATAACAGACACGGAATCTGTTTCCCCTGAATCATGAGATTCTTCATCGCCCACCATCGAGTTGTATATATGTCCTGGAGGCATTTCAATGATCTCATCCATCTCGCAAGAGTCTCGGAAAACTATCTGAGGAATCTGCAGCGAGGTTTGCATTTACACTTTCTGAAACCCCTCTGCGTTAATGATGGTAAACCGCCCCACTGGCGTCAGAAATGCTCCAGAGAGCTACTGAAAATGGCAAAGTCAGCATCATTCATAACAACCCCTTATCTCTCTGCGGTTAAATTTAGAAACTAATCATCGTTGAGATAGGATATGTGTCGTTGAATTTGCAATTAGTTTCGTATGTTTATAGTTTATACATACGACATTTCATACTATTTAACAATAAGAAGTCAGTATATGTAACTATACATCCTGTAATATGTAATCAACAGTAGTTAGGATGTTAACCGGTGTTATAACATCGAATATATTAGTCAGCTGTCAACACCAGATCACAATCAAAATCCGAGTTAAGTATCTTAATTTAGGTAGAATTGCAGGCGGACAAGTATTGACAAATTCAGCATTAGTAAGCATGCTGTTCAGCATGTCTTGGGTATACAAACGAAAATAAGACCGCGTGAAAAACACGTGATGGAAATCTAAGTATCTAGAGCGTAGATTTCTTTTTCATGTCAATATCGTTTAACTTGTATATGTTAACTTAATTTACTGTTCCTTATTTTAATGAAACTTTTGATCTATGAAAATGATAAACTATTCGTAGTTTGTCAATACAAGTCCTGTCTAGTGCATGTAGGACGCTCTCCCATATCTATAATGCACGTTTTGCTTTATGATGCGCGTTTCTGTGACACTCTAAGGTATGATAGGATGCGAAAAATGTTTCAGACCTGTCATCTTTATTCTTGTTTATCTCTGTCGACATTTCATGCTTTTCTTCCTTGCTCCAAGGGACACATCATTTCGTTTTTTCCTCAGTGCCTTTCTAGCAGCACAGTAGACAATTTCCTTGCATTCTGCTGCCGTTCTTTGTCCCTTTCTACCTCATCTGATGAAGTTTGCTTTGATTTTGATAATGGAAAAAGATGGCATCCTCTTCGAGAGGGTCCGCAAGTAGGAAAATCTTCCAACACTTCAGCCAAAAAATCTTACAACCATCTGAGAGAAAAACCTCCAAACCCCTTAAAATCCTCAACATCTCAATCCTGACAACTGGAACACATTGCTGTGGATTTGCAAAACCCCTCGATCCTCCCTACCCTCAACCTTGCAGTATACTTCGCCATGCTATAGATTTCTCTTCCTTCTCCTACTCATTAAACGCATACATTAACGATAAGTCTACTCATAAACTATGGTATTGGTACAGTCTAAAGCCAGAATGGTCCTCAATGGCGAAAAATCTTTATAACTTCTAGCCTTTAGGAATTTTTTTCGGTTAGAGTAACAAACCGATTCTGACAAAATTTTAAGGTTACATTAAGCACCACTAGTTTTACATCCAGTAATTTTTTGGTAAGTATATCTATGAAAGTGTAGGAGCAATAAGCAAGCAAACTTTCCCCGGCAATTTTGTTGCCAATTTCTTAGACATGAATCAATTGCTGCACTCGAAGGGAACTTTTTCAAACATTTCTTAAGGAGGGATCTTTAGTTCATTACAAGAGAGAGCTATTAGGCTTAATGAGATCTGCCGAAGGGTCACGGGTCAAGTCCATTTTTCCATATTTCCCGAGCTGAACAAAAGCCCCGCGCGCGATATGAGGGGAACATTCTTCCTTGCTCGCTGCGACTTGCTTCTCCACTCAAGTCATATAACGAGAGACTGATGAAAGCAACGCCATTTTGGTTTGCCCACACCGTGCAGGGTGGTAACCGTCAATCACTCTACTGCCCCGTATTGCAGCAGAGTTGACATTCTATTTTGAGAATATAACTGATACTAAATATCGCTAGAACGTAAACGTAATTATACTAACGAAGAATACCTATAGGCGTTAACAGTACTTGAATGCTTAAAATATTAACTGCTTGTCGATAACCGCCATTTTGAGCGCCGTCCAGTCTAGAACGAAAAATAAGGTTTTGAGTGGTAGGATATGATGGATCTTTTTAAGTTTAGAATTCTACTGTGGCAAAAGTAACAGCCTGATTTCAACGAAACTTGACTAGTTTATAAACTAGTGGTAGTTCTACATTCAGCATTTTTTTGGCTGCTATATCTTTGAAAACCTTGGTGCCATAAGCGATTAACTTTTCCCCAGCAAGAACCCTTTTTTATTGCTTTAGACTGAACTAAGGGAGAACCTCATTACGAGTTCCGGACTTTGTTCTCGAACTGCTAGGCTGCTCCCCAACTTCATACTTTACTCCATTAAGTAATTATTACTTCATTAGATTTATTAGTTAAAACTGGATTTACTCAACTGTCAAGATGTAATAGTTGTATAGGATTCTTACACACATCTACAACACCGCGTAACAATTCATGCAATTCTATTCTGCAGATATTAATCCGCACCATCCAGAAGTGCAGGTGATGGGCTACAACATCGCTAAAGGTAAATCCTCTAATCCGTATTACCAGAATTCTAGTTATAAAACAATGTGTGTTTGGAAAATATAAGTGAAACTAAATCGTGTAGCAGCTATTAAGAATGAGAAGCGGAATTTGAAACTTCCTGCGAGATAAACAGTTTAGTAGAAAATGGGAGAGAGAGAGAAAGAAAGTGAGAGAAAGAGAGAGAGCCAAGTACATAAAGAAGACAGAAACACGAAACATACCGCAGAAAAGTCAATGATGTAAAGCGGAAGTGGAACAACTCCGCAGGGAACATCCTTCCGCAATCCGGGTTCTACAATAACGACCTCTTCCCCCCCATAGCCTTAGCCTATTCCGGCTATACTTTGACTACGCAACCAAGACTGCTGAAACTGAAACATAATCAAAGTTTCATTTTCTCGGGGATTTGCAGCAACCGAAACACATACGGTTTTATTAACTTTCCAAATCACCTCGTAAAAAACTGCAATCTTAACTTGAATTGCCACTGTTGCCAGCAAGTTTGCAGTTGAATGTGTATTTCATTCCCGTTGTGGGCAAGTGCGAAGTTTGCTCAATCTGGAGAAACTTTGTGGAAAGAACACTTTGTAACTTATCGCCATTCAGACATGCATTAATCCTCTCGGTTTTGCAAACTAAGCTGAGTTTATATACTGACTGCGAATAGTTTCTCATTTTGCTTTTTACGCATACGGAGGTGTTGTACAGTCCAGAGCACAGAAAAGGTTTCTTGCTGGGGGAAAGTTGATTGCTTATTACTCCCGCACTTTCAAAGATATAGCAACCCAAAAAATACCAAGTGTAGAATCCATGGTACTTAACATGTTCGTAAAGTTTCGTTGATCTTGGTTTGTTAGTTTGGACAAGATAAAATCCTAAATATTGAAAATTATCCTAGTTTTCCATCCTAGACTGTACGCGCATCAGGCTTTATCGACTTACTTTCCCTTTTATGTATTATGGATTGGTTTCTCCCCGGCTTATTATTAATTCCTGAAGCAGTCTATGGTTTCCCTGTGGCTCCGCTAGGTGGCGTTTTGAACGAGCTTCCGGACAAAAGGGAGGGCACGCAAACTATATTGATTCTTATAGACTTTGCTCTTTTATTCATGCCCTTCAGTAGCTTGCACATTCTTCCCAAAAACTCGTTTAACCTTGAGTGAGTATAAGACTGGAGGAATTGTTATCTCCAGTCGTGGTATTTATGCAATATTAATACTGCAGTGGTTTACCAAACAACAATGCAGAATCAATGCCAGGCGACTCTAATAATTCATAGGGTCGTAGTACACGTTGTCTTACTGTGGACGATACCAGCAACTCCAGCGTTGCCTTGGTAACACTCACAAAAGACACATATAAATCCAGCAGCCGAGTCATGGAACATAAAGGAACAAGGCTAGTGACGCTTAGCTATCACAAGCTGTTGCGACTTGGCCAAGACAAGATAGATATAGCTTCTCGTTTGCATTGACAAGCTTCGCCACGCGGCTTTGCAGGTAAAATTAACGAGGTTCAGTGTCAAAGTTTGCCGCACCAAATCGTTTGTTACTGCTGCAGACGCGACGACGAGCACCCCCCTCCGTGATGAAAACACATTCTTTTAACTTCCTTTGTCTTATTCTCATAAAGGAACCAGAGGTTTTTCTTTGTACAGATTAGGTTCTTGGGCTTTTAATGGGAGTTCACACTGTAGAAGTTCAACCATCGACTCTGTTAAGCGATTCAGAAAAGGGCCTTGTCAAAGTACCCAAATTCGCCAGTAATTTCGACATGATGAACGCGCAACCCGAAACAAAGAACCGCGAAATGGACCGGCTTTACGGTAACTTCTTAGTTTAGCCTACCCGCGCGCTGCACTTGACAGGATCGTAGGTAACACCGAAGTAGTTTTGAAATCTACCACTAGGGGGCGTTATCGAGCACTGCATTCGTCTACTTTGAGTGATTTTTCTACTCTCGATGTACTTTTTAAAGATATAATTGTTAATTTGTTACTGTTGGTTCTAACGCAAAAGGCTGATTAACTACTTAGATACTAAGGCTTCAAATCATGGATTAGTAGAATAGTTGGATCTATTATGCAAGAGCTGTGGAGCAAGCCTCACTATTCGTAAAGTGGTGAAGCACGCAGACCAAGTAAGGACATAGATAGGGATCCGGTGGTCAAACTCCTTGTTAATTCAGCACTTAAGATCGATGAACCTTGGCATTTTGGAATCGGTGAAGTTTCGAGAAGGATAAGGGGGGATCATCGACCATGATGACGACTCTTTTGTAAGGACTCATCACAAAGCTGCTGCATGGCGACACGCACTGATTAATAATATAGTTAGCTTCGATTAATCTCTCATTCTGCTATCACACTACTATCTGCAATCATATAATATAAGTTATTCTTCGTAAATTAAGACAGCAGTATACTACTTGCCAATCAAAGCTACTTTTTAATGTGCCCATATTTCCGAGATAAAGACATGGACGTCTTCGGTCTCCAATCTTCTCCCCAAGACCTAAGATTGCAAACTGATGAGAAAAAAAAATAATCTTGAAAAGAATAGAAATCGACTTCAATCTTGCCATCGTTCAAAGAGGTTCCATTCTTCCCTTCCCAGTCCATTCTTCTGACTGTTGTTTGAAATGTATACTCGCAAAAGTTGGCCACCCCTAGTCGCATCTCGCATTCTCCGTAAAAAGCAGC
Source organism: Leptestheria dahalacensis (assembly GCA_022114935.1). Taxonomy (NCBI): domain Eukaryota; kingdom Metazoa; phylum Arthropoda; class Branchiopoda; order Diplostraca; family Leptestheriidae; genus Leptestheria; species Leptestheria dahalacensis. The sequence goes on along the minus strand of JAIQCU010000581.1, from coordinate 23,816 downwards.
CGTTTCTCGTCGTAAGTCTCTCAGTGTGCCAGAATCAAAGCGTAGGTGCGGGTTGCGCTCGTTCCGCCGCCAGATGTCAGGGCGCCAAGTACAAGTTCGACAATGTCAGTTTCGCAAATAGAACTTTTGGACTGTGCCGAGGCAGGTACGACCTCTCAACAGTCGGTTGCCGAAGAAAGTCACTTGGTACAGGTTTCAAGTGATGATAGCCAAGTCAATAGTCACGTGACCCCCACTGAACGCCACACTGTTCCACCCAATGGGAAACATGTCGCTCATCAGAAACCTTTCGCTATTGGTGGTGGTAAAGACATTTATTTTCAATTCATCGCTAATAAAATTTAATGCGGATGTAAGTTCTACTGTTGGGAAATTGCGCAGCTACAGGACTGTACTGTGAGCGTATAGATATATGGCAACACTGTGATACCAATATCCGCTTCCTTTCCGCTAGCGGCGAGATTTGCGGTTAGATTTGATCCCAGTTTATCATCAGTCTTTTCGTGACGACATTTATCATTGCAGTGCCACAGAGTAGCACCCGAGGGGTTCGAAAGTCATCGGAATCGTGTTCCAGGATTTTTTAAAGATTTTCTCAAAATTTCTGGCATTTTCGTAGATTTCTAGGATTTTCGAGATTCGTGTGGAAATTTTTGGGATTCTTGGAAATGTTCAGGGATTGTTTTAAAGGATCGTTTCCGCCAAGATTTTCATGAGATTTTGGCCGAAGTGATCGAGGATTTTCAGACTTGCGAACCCCTCGACTAGCACAGCATAATAGAACTACAGGCACAAAGGGTTTTTGTTGATAGGACCACCACAGTGGGCCACCAATTGACTTGATGGACCCTCCTGCGGTGCGAAGATTTCTTCACGTGGTCTTAGAAACCCACGCTCTTTTTCTTCGTACCGTCCAGAGCACAAAAACAGGGACCCGAATGGCGGTAAATTATTGTAATTTGTAATATTTAGGATTTTATTTTGGCTAAACCGAACTAGCAAACCGATTTCGACGAAACTTGACTTACGTATGAAGTACTATTAGGCCAATACTCGGAATATTTTTGGATGCTATATCTCTGCAAGTGTAGGAGCAATAAGCAATCAACCTTCCTCCAGCGAGGACCTTGTTTTTGCTCTAGACTGTACGTCTATGATATAACACTCACGGGGCTACTTGTTTCTGGTGTACCTTTTTCGACCCTCCTTCTTTTTTAATTGTTACACATCGCAACGAAAGACAAGGGAGGCGGACATTTACGTAAGTTTATTTTTCGACCCGCTCAGATAGCTCAGAATAGCGACCCAGAAGCTTTTGTCTTTCGTTTCTGTTTTTCGATCTCGTCTCGCTGCTTGGAAGAATGTATACCCACGCAACATTTAGAGATTTTATTACCGTGTCAACTTTATCTTCTTGAAACACGAGTCTGTGTGTATCCAATAAAACGTGTAGATGTTTTTACTGTGCGCTTAGAAGTACAGCCGAGAGCCAAAAAAAGGGTTCTGAATGGCGGGGAATCTTTTATGATTTTATTTTGGCGAAATTAACAATCCGATTTACACGAAACTTGACGAGTGCATTAAGTACAACTAGGTCTACGTTCAGTATTTTTTGGGTTGCTATACCTTTGAAAGTGTAGGAGCTATAAGCAAGCAACTTTTCCCCTGTATGTACTCTTATGAACCTCGGAGAATTCTTTACAACAACGGAGGATAATCAGTTTGATGAGTTGGTTGGCTACTTTTTGAAGATGACGAGTTATTAATACATCTCGACTGGAATTTGTAAAGTGTTAGGTGAAAAACAGCGGCAAAAACGTTCGTAAGATATCCTCCATATCTTCTTCAAGACATCTTTATACACACCTTGTGAATGAAAGGCAAGGATACCGCCTTTGGTATTTTTTGCTGTGTGTCTGTGTGTGTACACAGTCTACACATACAGACACACACAACAGTTTTAGAACCTAAGCGAACATATGTGCTTATTCACACACACACACATAGAGCCAGAGCTTCACACCCGTGGATTGTATACAGAAAACAAATGCCAGTTGGGTTTGCACACACACAAGGGCCATTCTTATATCAGCAAGCAGTTGTGGAACACAGGTGGAATTGGCTGCATTCTGCTGACAATGCCCGACACCTTACAACTGACATGGAGTACTCATTAAAGCGTAGAAATAGCTACGTTGAACTCAGTATCCTCTTTCGTAAGTCTTTCCTCTCTACTTGTTCCACCATGTTAAATCTATCCAGTCACGTTGTATAATTTGTATGTTCAGTGCAGTGAGTTCATTTCCGTTAGACTGGTATGTATCATTCTATTTACTACACATTAGTTAGAGGAACCAAACCGAGAGATTCTTGAAATTCCTCTTAACTGGTCAAATTGTACAGATGAAATTAGACACCCATCGTACTTTTGGTGCTGAGCAAGCAACCGCGTTCCATCAACTGTGTGAAATGGAGAGAATTTGGCGAATTCTTTTTCGTCACCAGGCGATGCGTCTTTGACAGCCGCAGGTGACATTCTTGCTTCTCTAGCTATGGATTTCATATAGATAGGCATCAGAGATTTTGGAACGGTTTCACATTGACTCGACACGTATAAAAGGCGGCCATCTTCTAGGGTCTAGCGTTCACAGTTCAACATGTGGACGTCGATTTCAGTTAGTGAACATGAGCAAGACGTGGCGTTGGGAAAACATGCTTACTTTCAGGAACGCATTGTCTAGTCCCCGTTTGGATATGCTGCTTGCAACTCGAAGGGTCTCTCGCTCATTCTCCTGTTCGTTAAATTAAGTTGATCTGGAAAACAAGGCACGGAAATGAAGATGGACAGAACGCCTAATAAGAGTTAGCAGGTCTTTATTTAGAACGTTGATCACGTGTTGTAGGAGTTATTTCCGGCTTTCGTTGAAGGTAACGATATCTGAATCTACTAGATGCGATACCATTCGGTAGCATCAAAATCTGATAGCATGTATACCAAGTCAAGTGCATATGCATTTTAAGATGTTATGCACGTGCAATTGCGCTAATTGGATTGTCTATGTACGAGATCAAAGCAAACCTGCGTTCATAATATCTCGGGGCAAGTGGATATGAAATCATGCTAATGGCTCTTAATTGCACTAACATATCATACATATATTACAGGCTCGGTTTAAAAGCAACAGCGACCTGGATGTAGTCTGGATCACGGGGGGGGGGCAATCAGACAAACAGTTTATTTACACGAGACTTTTACGATTGTTTTCTCTATAGCCTATGTTTAGAAGCACCGATTTTCCCTTGTGCTTAGGCAAATCCCCGTCGATTTACAACACAAATAACGAGAAGGATTCTGGAGGTCACAAACGGTCACGAGAATAGAATAGGTTAGCAACGTTCTGGCCACCTGAGTGTAGTTTTCAAAAGAGCTGCTAGAGGGCAGACTCTTTGATGCCTCAACGGTAAACTAGGTGTGTTTGCTATCAAACTAATAGTCCTGTAATTCAATATCCGTTCGCATTAGGTACTAGTATGGCCGCTAGGTGGCACTAAACTTTACGTATAATTTCATCTTAGCCGATGCAGATGGCCCTGGGTTATGCGCCTTTATCCTGACGGCGTTTTCATTCTTGATCATCCTTCTCACGTTCCCGCTGTCGCTATGTTTCAGTGTCAAGGTGAGTGTCTAATGTCCCCCCAAAAGGCAAGGTTCCTAGACTACCTTAGTATAGGAAGTATAGAAAGTATAAGAAGGTAATTTAGGAACCTTGCCCAAAAGGTACTGCAAGCAGCACTTAGTTTATAACTTGTCCGCCAGGTGGTGCAAGAGTACGAGCGAGCCGTTATCTTTCGTCTGGGCCGCTTGCTGAAAGGTGGCGCTCGTGGACCGGGTATCTTTTTCGTTCTCCCTTGCATCGATACTTACCGCAAGGTGGACTTGCGCACCGTGTCCTTTGATGTACCACCGCAAGAGGTTCGTCTTTTAACCAACTGTTAATCCACCCCTCCTTCATTAAAAAAATCACAAACTCAGAACTCCTATAAGATCTAAAACATTCTACAAAGACCGTAAAACCTAATTACAGTTTAATCAGACATGGGGGAGTATAACTCTTCTCCAGTGGCCGCCAACAATGCATTGTAATTTGCACACGTATATGTCTAACATTATTTTTTGGAACTGTTAATTAAGAGCAGCGGCTCGCATTAATCAAATTAGCCCGATGCTTCGGTGAAGTGCAAGATGGTTACTTAGGCACTTGAGAGACTAATCAATCATGAACACAGAAGTTGTCTATGCGCAAAAAGACCCGTAATAGCCAACTTTTTGTTGAAATAAAGAGTTTAGAAAAGCAGCTGAGATTTGGTTAGATGAGGCTGTGGAAAAGCAACCATCTTAACTGTACATCCACCGAGGGTCATTTAGTTTATTCGTCACGAACTGAACATGTTAGTTTAGAATGACGTTATGCAGGTATTGTCACGTGATTCAGTAACGGTGAGCGTAGACGCAGTAGTCTACTACCGCGTCCAAAATCCCATCATGGCTACCAACAACGTCGAGGACTACAGGTTAGAGAAACCCCCCTCCCTTAAAGAACCAGCAGCATTAACTTTGAACATCGCCATGAACTAAAATCAACGGTTGCAGTTGTAGAGTTCTGCGTAGCCTTTTGCATTGTGGATGAGAGGCATGCCGCATGTTTCTGCATTATGCAAAACCAACGGCCGTATACTAAATGACAGAGGAATTCATGCTAATAGGCCCACACAGAAATTTCACTCGTACATTACCACATGTTAAGCAGAAAGGGCGACATCAATTCACCATGTACTTCTATTGCAGCAGTGCAGTCTGTTCCCCATAAAAGGACGCAGTGCTTCACATTGAATTCTGGCTAAACTAAACGCTCAAAATCACTGAGAATTTGAGGTTATATGACTAAGTCATGGTATAATCGTCATGTAGCATTTTATTGTTATCCAGCAAAACCTGTAAAAGATAAAAGCATAAAACTGGGAAGAATTTGCCTCTCGGTGTATCCATTTTTTTGGAACAGACTGTACGAGGTCCTGCTTATATACCTTTTCAAAAGAGTCTTTTATAAGGGTATCCTATAAACTTTTCAAAGTCTGCCAATTTGCTCTTTCTATCTACCTCTGTTTTTTGCATGCCTATTGCTCAGATCTTGTCGAGAGACTCGGTGACGGTGGCCGTCGATGCTGTGGTCTATTACCGCGTCCAAAACCCTACCATAGCCGTCTCCAATGTGGAAAACTTTAGGTAAAACCGTAACGGTCCTATATGTTACTCTACGTCCTACATTCATAACTTGAGTTTTCAAAATGATAAGAGTAAAAAGACAAACCCGAGGCAATATGGCGGCCTATTAGCATTTAATGAGTTGCGTGTGCAGCTTTCATTTGTTTTTTCTCTTCCGAATTTTTACTGATTTATGTCTTGCCTATAGCTGTCGCATGCTCCAGTTCTACCCTATGAATCATTCTATGCGTGTTTCAAAACTAAAGAGTGCCTAGTCGTGATTCTAATCTATATTTGTTACCCTGGCTTTCGTTCGTATAGTCATTCGACTCGTCTGCTCGCTGCTACGACACTGCGGAACGTGCTGGGAACCAAAAATCTGGCCGAGATCCTGTCCGAGCGTGAAACCATCTCGCATACGATGCAGAGCTCGTTGGATGAGGCTACCGATCCTTGGGGAGTCAAAGTAGAGCGCGTGGAAATGTAAGTTGCACCGGGACAAGACACATATCCCCGAAGAGGTTGCCAAGAAAACGGTCTGGTCCGTCTCAGCTTGCAATCAATACAATAGTCGCTCCATTACCACCTACGAGCGGAAAGTGACCATGGAAAGGGAGCAGTAAAAAAGATCTATTAATAGTTACTTGTACGTGAAGAATCGAGCAACTTCCAGCCTAGCAGCACAAGTAATACTTATGTGGAAAAAATACGAGGCTCTTTCAAGATAATAATTTTAGTTTAAGTTACTAATTCTAGATAGATAATATAGTTAAACAGACAGATGGTTAGTTAGACAGATAGATAGATATATATAGATAGATAGACCGATAGATAGATAGACAGTTAGATAGACAGATAGACAGACAGACATACAGACAGATAGATAGGTAAGGAGTAGGTAGGAGATTTAGATATTTACTTACTGAGTTAGTTGGTATTTCTGTTAGTTATTCAGTTCAATCAGGAACAAGCGTTAAATTCGCAGTGGCCGTATTCATATTTGAATCAAGAAATTTGAGACTAAATTACTTTTTATAGGAACACAAGTTANACAAACATATAGATAGATAGATAAATAGAGACAGGTTAGATAGATATATAGACAGATAGGCATACAGACAGACGGATAGATAAGTAGTAAAGATACATAGACTCATAGACTGACTGACAAATATACACGGGCATTGATAGGCTGGTGTAAATGACACAATTCGATTTAGGTAACAGGATCTACACATAGCCAATTCAGATTTTCCCTCTCGCTTTTTGTATGTTAATGGGTGTTCCGGGTGATACCCACAGTGCTTGTAAATGCTTGTAGGAATGAGGTGTGTGTGGTATGTCACTGTGCAGTTTATAGATATACATGAGAGCTCTCCCAAACGGCCTGTTGGGGACATGACCATAATTGTCGTGGGAATGTCTCGCTAAAACATTCCTGTCTCCTTGTTTTGTAACGAGACTTTTTTGTCAATTCCTTCGGTATAGCTTCCTCTATCGATTAGCAGATAAAGATTCCACCGTTACATAGTTTTCCGGTCGGTACCTTATGTCCTCCTGCGTGGGAAATAGCTTACCAACTATTCGTCTCCGTAAGGTAATGTATGTGAAAGTATATTTATCAGAAATTGGTTGATTGAAAAAAAAACTTCTGTATACTCGGCGACGTGTATGGAAATAACTGATAATAACAGTGAGATTCGCAACAACAATAGTAAGATNTATCTATCTATCTTCCTATCTATCTATCTACCTATCTATCTATCTATCTGTCTATCTGTCTATCTATCTATCTATCTATCTATCTGTCTACTGTCTATCTGTCTATATCTATCTATCTATCTATCTATCTGTCTACTGTCTATCTGTCTATCTGTCTATATCTATCTATCTATCTGTCCTTTATTTGTCTATCTGTCTGTCTGTCTGTCTGTCTATCTGTGGTATCTATCTGTCTATCTTATCTGTCGTCGATTTGTCTAACTGTATGTCTGTCTATCTATCTATCTATCTATCTACTTCCCGTCTGTCTGTCTATCCATCTATCTATCTACCTACTGTCCGTCTGTCTGCCTTCCTTATACGTATCTCTTTAACGATCTTTCTCTTCTTTGTAAAAAAAATTGACAGATTCGAGAGCTTCCGGTCATTACCACTAGCAAGTTCGTATTTCGAGTGTACTTGCGAAATGTTATTCCAAGACTAATGGCAAATAGTCACTTTCTGCGCAAAACAACTTTTAGCAGGTGTAGAGCCTAGACGCTTTCTGGAAATAATTTACATATTCCGAAATCAACCAATAAATTAAATTTGATTCGCATAACATTGAGTCTTCTTCAAGGTAATTAGATAGACATTAACCATTTATTGACTTAAAATCTGAATATTCAAAGTTTCTCATTATAATTTAAAATATGGCAACACTGTCTCAAACGACGCCTGTGTTATTCAAATCGAATAATTCAAATTCTAAACGTCACTTAATATGATTTTAAAAGTTGTATTTATAAGTTATAGCAATATTCGAAACTTAATTACAATTTAACTCTATAACCATATTCATCAAAATAAACGATTATTTTAAAAACTGGCAACAGCGCATGTCCTCTCTCGTTTACCCGAACGCCTGCGATCAGCGTTCTTTTTCTTCTCTGTGCAAAACTGAAGGTCAAATGGCGACGAACAGGTAGGAATTTGAAATTCAACTTAATATTTATATTTAAATATCAAATTTACGCTGATTTCTTCCTTTGAATTGCCCTAATATCTCCTAATGAGCGAAAATACCGATTGTTTTTTCTTCAAATATCCGTTACGGTATCGAACTTATCAGCGCGTTCTTTTGTCGGTCCGAATTTCAGCCACCAATTTAAATTTTCTTCTTCAAATCTACTAAACCAAGACTGTCCATATAGACAGACATTGTTCAATTCATAGTACTTAATTAATAACACGCGTTTGATTAGGTTTGAATCACCGAGTTCGTTTTTGTTCTTTGTATTTTTAATAATAATAATTATTATTATTACTATTCTTTTTATTTCGCCGGTTGTGAAATCGGGAAGATGATAAAGGTGAAAAACAAAAGAAGTCCGATAAGCGCAATGCAAACACAATTGTGTTTAAATGCCGCTATCGTCAAGTCAAATATTGGTTCGATGTGACAGTCGACACTTTAGACAGCGCGATAACTATTTCTCTATCCTCTGTGTGTGTGTAGCGTGTGTGTGTGTGTGTGTGTGTGTGTGTCGCCTGGTGCGAGATAAAAAGCACCAGTGGGTCAGTGGTGGTAAAACTGATTATAACCAGTCTTTGGACCATTTAATGATTAAAAGATGCAGATTTTGAACCCTCCATTACAGTCTTATGGGACATCAGATTTACAGAGTATTGTAGTTGGAATATCGACTAATGGTTGGATGTTATAATGGGGCTCTTATCTCGATTTCATGGTTCCTTCAGCTGTAATAACATCAAATTCAGTTTTAACTAAATGACTTTAAGAAATAAAACTTAAAAAGGGGTTAAAAGAAGGAGAAAGTATATGGAAAGACATTCACTGGGCATTGTCTGCGGTGGGCATATATACTTGATCAATAAACAACACTGAAGGAACCATCACAACAAACACACTGGCCACGTCCGTGTTTATGTCGGACGGATCCTGTTTCTCAGCATCGGCTCCGCTTACAAGATAAATACGAAGACGTACGAAAACTACCCAAGTCCAAAAATTCAGTTTCACCGGACATGAAGATTAGAATAGGATGGATGGATAGACGGATAGATGGATAGATGGAAGGATAGACGGATAGATGGATAGATGGATAGATGGATGGATAGATGGATGGAGATGGATGGATAGATAGACAGACGAATAGATAGATGTTGTATGTAAGAAGGAGTTTAGACGGTCGGTAGAGGTAGTAATGTGGATGATGAATGGATAGATAGATGGGTAGTTTAGATAGATAGACAGGAATAGAAAGAGGTAGGGAAACCCACCAAATTCTAAAATTCAACTTCACTGGGCATTATAAGATAGAAAAGGCGTGAGAATTGAAAGAGGTGAATCAAGGAAGGAGAGGATGAGTCAAGGAATAAGAATAAAAGGAAACAAAAGGAATAGAGATGAAAATAGATGCGTAGATAGATGGGAGTATAGATAATTTGATAGACGGATGGACAGACTAATGGATAGATGGATAAATAAATGGATAGATAGATAGACAGATGGATGGACAGATGGATAGATAGATAGATAGACGGATAGATGGATGAATAGATAGAAAGGATGTTATGAAATAAAAGTATATAAAAAGGAGTGGGAGTCAAAATAGATGGATAGATAGGTAGGAATATGGATAAATAGATAGACGGATGGATAGATCGATAGATAGATTCAATTCCATTGTTCATGCAGATAAGACAGAATCAGGACCGAAAAACAGGAAAGTATAAAACAAGGAATACGAATTGGATTAAAAATAAGCGGAATAAGTTAAGAAGAAGAGGAAGGAGAAGAAGACGGACAATCAGGGCGTTTCACTTTTTTGTCGAAACCTTGACATTGAGAAAATCACAAGGTCGATAATTCGGACAAATGTTCACACCTGCGAGGGGAACCTTCTTAAGTATTAGGACGTGGAAGGGGGGCGGAGGGAGTTAACGGAGTGACTTGACATGACCTTTTTGACCTGAACCTGACCTGACCTGACTTTTCCAAATTTTCTTTTGCCACCGAAAATCCTATTTTCGTTTGACAAGTCCTCTTCTTCTATTTTTCCATACCCCTCCTTCTTTCTTCAAGATAGAATTCGCTTTTTCGCAGATGTTGCCAAATCTTCTGCATATTTTTATTTATGAGGAATTTTTCATTTTAGCACATGAATGAATGAATGAATGAATGAGCGGCCGACTTCATATGAATGTAGGATGTTCTGGCAGTCATACCGAAGGTGATGGACGTGTTTATCTATCTGTATATCTATCTGTCTGTCCGTCTATCTATATACCTATCTATCTGTCTGTTTATCTATCTATACATCTATTAGGGATGTCAATATCGACTCGACTCGACTAAGGGATTTTGCAAGTCGACTCGATCGACTGGGGGTATAAGCCGACTCGAGTCGACTTGACTGACTATAGACTCGACTTCAAGACCAAGACCATTGACTCGACTCGACTTGGCCCCGAGTCGAGTCGAGTCGATTCGAGTCGTTGACATCACTAACATCTATCTGTCTATCTGTCCGTCTCTATCTGTCCGTCTATCTATTCAGCCTATCTATTATCTATCTAGCTACATATCAATATATTCATGTATCCATCTATCTACCTGTATATCAAACTATCCATCTATATGTCTATCTATCTATCTACCCATCTATCTATCTGTCTGTCTGTCTACCTATCTATTTATCAATCAATAATCACTCAATCCTATATATCTATATGTGTCTGTCTCACTACCTATACCAACCTACCTGTCTATTCAGCCATCTATTTATATACTAACTATTCATCTAGTTATCTCTCTAGCTATATTCTTTTTTTGTCCAAACCGATCTATCTCTGTAACAAACTCTATCTATCTATCTACCTGTCTTATTTCGAATAAAATTTTTACGTTAACTGGGCCCGTTTTTTTTTAATAATTGTAATAAACCCATCCGACATTAAGGATGAATGAGTTTTTTTCAACTATATTTGATGTAGTATTATGACGCACGTGTGGGGTTTTGGATGCAGAGCCTCTGTGCGTGGCACTCGATGCAACTACTTCAAATCACTTGCACAAGGGTTCCCGTCGCCCGGGTAAATCCGCCATGGCAAAGGGTTTTCACGTCTGCAACCCAACCCCCACTTGAATTTTTTCCCGGTTTATTGACTGTACTTCTATCCATCTATCTATACGTATATATCTATCTATCTATTTACCTACCTACCTATATATCTGTCTATCTATCTATCTATCTATCTATCTGTCTGTCTGTCTGTCAGTCAATCCTATCTACCCATCTATCTATCAATCCTATCTATCTATTTTTCTATCTTTCTATCTATCTGTCTGTCCATCAATCCTATCTATCTGTCTATCTATTTACCAACCTACATATATATCTGTCTATCTATCTATCTATCTATCTATCTATCTATCTATCTATCTATCTATCTATCTATATATCTATCTATCTATCTATCTATCTATCTATCTATCTATCTATCTATCTATCTATCTATCTATCTATCTATCTATCTATCTATCTATCTATATATCTATCTATTTATCTATCTATCTATCTATCTATCTATCTATCTATCTATCTATCTATCTATCTATCTATCTATCTATCTATCTATCTATCTTTCAATCTATTTATCTGTCTATCTATCTATCTACCTTTGTATCTGTCTATGAGCACGAGCAAGAGAAAGAGCTATTAGCCAAGTTAATAGTAGTTTAAGTTGATATGATAATGATTGCCCATTGCAAAAACCAGCTGGTCGCGCTGTAAATAGCCTGCCTGCTGGATTTGGGCGAATACCAGCAATTCCAGCATTCATTTTGATATCGATACAAGGTTTACGTCAAATGTCCCTTTCAAATTACTCAGTTTTGTAGAACAAGGTTTCCTTTAATTTCAATTACTCATAACCTTCACAAAATTAAATAAATACAATTAACAGTCCCTTAAAATTACCATTCCGTCCTCTGCATCATCATATATCAATAAGCAGCATTATATATAATTAACGCATATAATATAACTAATACATAACAATATATATAACACATGGACATCCATTATACTCCAGCTCATACACATACGATCTATATATATAAATATATAAATGGGTAAAAGCATTTTTATATTATTATAGGCTTTTTAAGAAGGTTGTAGCAATTTAGAAACGAGAAAGGCTTTTGTGGGAATTGCCTAATTGTTGGATATTAATGGAGCTCTTTTCTTGTTTCGATGGTTCCTTCAGATATATAACCATTGCCGGAGAAATGGCTGCCGGGGCCCGCGAAACGCTCACCAAGACGCGACGAAACGACGCCAAACTACCAGCAGTGGCTTTTCTGGCCGCCGTGTACCACTTTTCCGAGATTCCTTCAAGGGGGGTCCGCTACGCGTGAGAATTTAATCCTTTTTTTTAACGCTATTTTTTAAAAAGGAAATCTAAAAGTTGTAAATATCGTATGTATATCACAGTCCAGAACAGAAAAAAGGAAAACTTGATTGCATATTGCTCCCATCCTTTCAAAGATATAGCAACCAAAAAAATATCGAGTGTAGAGCCAAGGGTAGTTAATGTAGACGTAAAGTTTCGTTCAAATCGGATGGATAGTTTTGATGAAGTAAAATGTTAAAGATGAGAAAATTATCATAATTTCCAATCACCCGAACCCTTCTTTTTCTAATCAAGACTGTATACCGTCTTTATGACCGTCCGTCCATTAGTTTTGAAGCCTACTTTCATATCTATCTTACTACTTGCCTGTCTATCTATTAACTTTCTATCTATTTTTCAACCTATCAGCTATATATGCAGCTGTATGTACCCTACCTACCTTTACCTATTGTCTATCGTAGCTCTGTCCATGTTTTTCGTGATGTGCCTATCTATCTATTTGTCTATCTATCTATCTATCTATCTGTCTATCTTTCTATCCACCTTCCTACCTATCTATCTATCTATGTAATAGTCTGTCGGATCGTCTATCTACATCTGTCTATCTATGTACCTACCTAGCCAGCCTACTTACCACCAGCCTACCTACCTGTCGATCTACCTAAGCCTCTACGTATCTGAGTATTCGCCTATCTTCTGTCTATCTATCTATCTATCTATCTATCTATATAGCTATCTATCTATCTATTTATCTATTTATCTATTTATCTATATATCTAGCTATATATCTAGCTATATATATCTAGCTATATATCTATCTATATCTATCTATCCATCTCTCTATCTATCTACTAAACTATCTATCTATCTATCTATCTATTTATCTATCTATCTATCTACCTACCTATCTATATATCTATCTATATATCTATCCATCTATCTATCTATCCATCTGTCTATCTGTCTGTCGATCTAACATAAATAAATAATTAACCCATCTATCTATCATCTATCTACCTAATTATTTACCTAAACGTACCTACCCATATACCCGTCATATACCCATCATATACCTACCTACCTATCTATTTATATCGATCCAACCACCTATCTATGATATCGATCCACACTTAAGTAACTCAACTGCGTGTGGGTATATTCTTTAAATTTCACAAGGGATTTCTTGTAGATCCCCCAAAACCGGCTGAGCTTGTAAATTCTGCGCCAACACGTGCTTAACAAGCCGAGTATTTTGGTTCGCCTAGTCACTTCTGCGCGTCTTGAGTTATATTGATGCATTCGGGGCGCAAGTGCTATGCGCGAAAACTCTTCCTTGTTTCTCTGTATAGCAGATGGTTAAATCTATAAAACGAAGAGAAAAAAAATTTAAAAATTAAAACCGGTTTACTTCAATTTCCCACTTCTATAATTTACCTATTTAGTTATTTTGGTTTATAAAAAAAAAACGAAGTTTCCATGCTTTTTGGGTTTGCAGTTGTATAGTGTTGAAGTGTGTAGATGAACTTTAAAAGAAAATAGAATAAAGTCAAAAGAGAAAAAAAAGCAAAGAAAAGAAGAAAATAAAGGGAAGGAAGAAGAATGAGGCGAAAAAGAACCGGTTTTCCAGCGTTTTTGAGTAACGGCCGCTGAGTGCACTGTCGCGGCGACGCGGCCATCAGACAAACGGCTAATGTGTCGCCGCGCGACACCAACACACAACACAGTCGCCTACGTGGCGACCTCCGGCCTATTACGCCTTCACAAGACCCTATCCCGCTCTATCCCAATACAGACGGGTTGGCAACTTTCAACAAATAAAAACTACAACCCCCTACTTTTTGTATTACCACTTATATTACTATCTTATAGTATTATAGTATTATAGTATTATCACTTTACTACTATTTAGTAAGTTACTTAAGGAACTGTGCATTATAGATTATAAAGGTTGCCAACCCCTTCTGTATTTGTTTTTCTCTGAATTATTTAATCAGATCTAGTAATGTCAACGACTCGACTCGACTCGACTTGGCTCCGACTCGATTTGGCCCCGACTCGACTAGACTCGACTTGAATCAATGGTCTTGGTCTTAAAGTCGAGTCAAAGTCGAGTCGAGTCAAAGTCAAGTCGAGACGAGACAAAGTCGAGTTAAAGTCGAGTCGAGACACCAAGTCGATTTCGAGTCGACTTGCAAAATCCCTTAGTCGAGTCGAGTCGTCCACCGCGGACGTCCGAGTCGAGTCGCTTGACATCCCTAATCAGATTAGTTATATATTACCGGATTATTTAATATTTAATCGTATTATGCTAAGTTTGATTCTTATTAAATTTAATGGAGATATTATTATTTGAGCAATCGTGTCAGTTTAGGATTTTATTTTGACGAAACTATCGAGCAGATTTTAGAGAAATTATAGCAGTGTGTTAAGCACTATTAGTTCTATACTCAGTATTTTTTGGGTTGCTTTATCTGTGAAAACGCGGGAGTAATAAGCCATCAACTTTTGCCCAGCATAGGTTGCGAACCCCCCCGCCCCCGTATGTTTGTTTGTGTAGGAAAGTAATCGCTATTAGAATATATATCAGAACTGGACGATGTATTAGTTACGGACATTGTAAAATGTAAGGAGCCATTAAAGGTTCGCCTTAATGGCCACACACGATTCCATTATAATTCTATGGTACGGTTGTTGTCGCGTTTTATATATATAGCGGCGGGGAATCGTCAAACCGATGCAATAAAATGTGGTATTGTGTTTATTTATTTCTTTTTTTTCGACAATTCGCCATTTCAGAAGTCTCTCTTGCGTGAAGGTTCTTATGTGTACATATTTGTTTTTTTATTTTTTCTCTACCCTGTCTGGGCTGTGCCATGGGACTTGGAATTCCATAGTCTGTGTTGGAATTATTCAAAGAATTTTTATTTATTTATTTATTTGTTTTTTTTCTGGAGCGGCCGATTGTTCGGTCGTTTTTTTATCTCAACCACAACTTTATTGTATTATTTTTTACAATAAATAAGTAGAATGCGTATTTATCGTTAAGTAAATATCTCAGATATTTATTCGTAAATTGGGTTGGGGAATTGACTGAATTGTTCGTGTTGGATTACTCGAATTTCTACAATTTCGGTTGTTGAATATTAGGCGACGGAGTTTTCAATTCTAATAATATGGTGATTATCGCATTGCACCAATACGTTGCGAGCCGCTTCAAAACTTTGACATTTAATATCAGCAAAACTATTCAGGCGAAATTAATGAAAATTTGCAGCTAGATTTCAGCACATAAGCTAGTAGTTTGTGTAAATTTTCATTGTTATAGAGATAAAACTTTGAAAGATACAAGCAGAAAACCTAAGCCCTATATCCCAAAGGTACACTATAGAATCTTATAGCGAGGTTAAATTATTGCACAATCTGAAACTGAAGTCTAGAAGTGGAAAATTAAATCTAGAATAGCAAGTCGACATCTAGATTTTCTTAAGGTCCTATAGAATCTTATAGTCTACCGAAGTTCTAGATCGTCTATAACATTAAGCTGAGACCTACTAGAATCTTGCACTGGCGTCTAGAAAGCGAAATCTATAGGGCCTCATTTGAATCTAGTAACTATAGGACCGTTGGTCCTTTTTTCTGTGGTAGATTGCGCAGATCTGATTACATAACGAGGGTTTTATGCGAGTCTGAAACACAGCAGCGCTGCGTGTATTAATGCGTCAGCGATTTCCCTTTTAATTCCAGCCCGAGCGCGGGATACACACGGGGAGAAGGGTGGAGCGACACGTGTCGTCGGGCGACGAACGCCGCGCGCGACAAATCAAGCCGCGCTGCTGTTTTCAACCCCTCGATTTCATATCCCGCAAAGCTTCGGCCGGGCCACGTGACCTGCTCATTGTTGCACCTCACTTCCGGCCAAGCGGAACGGACATGGGTTTCTCGAACCCTAGACGTCGAATTGGTCAATTAGCCAACTATTGTGGTCCGTTATGCACTGTCCGCACAATGGCAGTCCTCACGCAGGTCACGTGACTCGATGGACTTGCTCTTATAGCCGTTCTCTCTCCCTCTCTCTCTCTCGTTACATTACTGTTTCACCCCTTTTAGTTTCCCCATCACATCGACTTGTATCTATTTTTACTTCTATATTACCATAACCTCGCTAAGAGATAACGCAATCAGATACAAGTTTTGCGGCAGATATATAATCATCTCTATCCTCTGATATGGATATCGGGAAACGTGCTTTTTGGCTCAGTTTCTTGTTTGTCTTACTATAACTTTGTGTGATTTCGGTATCTCTAATGTCGTTTTTAAAAGGGAGTTCTACTGACTTTAATTGAATGCATCACAGACATAGTACGGCTGAATGAGATATACTATATCGTCCATGAAGACATATATATATCGACACCTGAAGCCTGTAAACGAGCCAGCAGCCATTTTATGTCTGCGTATATGGACCCCCAAGGAATCGCGAGCCTGTAAGACGAG
This sequence comes from Leptestheria dahalacensis, assembly GCA_022114935.1. Classification (NCBI taxonomy): domain Eukaryota; kingdom Metazoa; phylum Arthropoda; class Branchiopoda; order Diplostraca; family Leptestheriidae; genus Leptestheria; species Leptestheria dahalacensis. The sequence continues at coordinate 6,916 of JAIQCU010000581.1, read as the reverse complement.
ATGGTGTTGGCCGATAGAGATGGAGACAAAATGTTGATATGCTTTGACATTGGCGATGACCTGAGGTCACATTCGCCAGGGTCACTCGATCCTTCTGAGAACGCGGCAGTGGGACGCTGATCGAATTACAAGGCCGTGACAAAAGGGCGACATCGTTTGACAATAACAACCACGGACTCGCCACTCGGGTTCTCGACACGACATGCACATAGATATAATCCCTTCCCGGTCGGTTAAGAGATTACTTTAACCATAGACAAAGTTGAAAGATGGCTTATATGACAACCCGTATTCTTATACAGAGGTATACATGTGAATGGATCTATTAACAGTCACGTGACCAATTATGACGTCATCAGTATCATCCAGGTAGCTAACACTTAAGAGATTGCAAGTCCAGTAACTACGGTAACAAACACACATACTCGCATAAAGGTACGTGACTATTTGCAACACAGAACAGTCACGTGACTATGACGTCATCCAGTATCATCCGTATAACACGGCATAACGCATAAACTTAAAGACGGAGAAGACTTGTCACTATGGTAACAGCACATCCTTGCCTAGAGATACTCTAATAGCGACCGAAAAGTCACGTGACCATTTGCAACACGTGGTAAGGCAAGCCAGTTCGGTCACGTGACTATGACGTCATCTCTGCTTTCTATCTCTTAAGTTGAATAACACCGTTGGAATCATGTGCTGTCCAATACGGGATCATCTGTGAAGTCACGTGACTTTCCATAACACAATTACATTGAATTGAGAGTAGGTATTATAGTATAATATGTGGATGAATATGTTGTATATAATGGATTCACCATCTACTATATACATCGTCTGCTATATAAGCGCACGAGAAAGCATCGTTATCATCAGCACATTCAGCAGTGCATAACCAAGTAGTTTTATCAAAAACTTTCGGTAAAAATTCAGTATTTGTGCGTGTAGCGAGACTGAAGACTATACATCTTCGAGATCAGCTCATTATTCTCTATCACTTTATCTCAACGTCTGCAATATGTGCCCCGCCCCCCCCCCCGGTTCTCTCCTTCCTTCTTATATCCTCTTTAAACTTAACAATACCATAGCGTATATTGGTTGGGTCGAAAACGCTGGATTGACTTGGAAACCGTGACAGCTAAATAATGGGAGGAAATCTTGTTGGGACCCGCAATTCCTAATCCCCTGTCTGACTGACACATCTTTGCCTATAGAGCTACTCCTGCGTACACGTCGTAGATAGAGACAGCAGACATACTCTTCCATCTCTCGACTTTACTTCATTGTTCTCCTATCCTTCGCTGCTTTAGATCCCCTAACCATAACGGACAGCGCTATCTCTATAACGGACAGAGCTAGACTGATAATTCCTGCTCCTGTGTACAGCACAAAAAAGGAGTTTTAAATGGTTCAATATTCAGGATTTTATTGTGGTAAAACTTACCGGCAGATTTCAACGAAACTTTATCAATATGTTGGGTACTAACGAGTCTATACGTGGTATTTTTTGGGTTGCTTTAACTCTCAAACTATGGGAGTTATAAGCAAATAACTTGCCCCACCTTTTTTTCTGCTCCCGTGTCTACGCTATACTCTCGTCCATGGACCTGTTGGACGGGAGGAAAACCACAGCGGACAGAAAGTGTCCGTCAGGATGGTGCGTCCGTTGTCAAGGATAGGACCCCGATGCCTTTTGTATTTGGTACTGTTTGATAGACAGAAAAGGGCTTTTTGCATTTACGGGCGTGAGTTGAATGTGACGTGCACTTGTCGAGATAAGAATGACGGGGGGGGGGGGCTTTAGCTGCAGGATTCCATGGCAACCGTGATTTTCAGGCTCGCTGCTATGGGCTTACAATATACTTGCGCGGCTAAAAACTTGTATGTGTACAGCAGCGCACAAGGAGAACGGTAAATCTTGTGTTGTTGGGGGCTACGTCGGGATTAATGGCACGTGCGACACCCTCCTCGGTCTTTTTCTACCCAACTTATACGCAGACAGATTGATCATTTCCGGACGTCCCTGCCATTATCGTTTATTATTTCATACAACGCCGTATCAGAATCTTATATCCATGGGCTATTAGATCTGATGGGGGTTTTGGTGATTGTCCAATACATGCGACTTCAGATAGTCGTTTTGGCTTGTGTGTAGTAATGCCGATTGAAATAGTAGATGAATAGTAGTAAAATAGATGAATATAGATATCAAAGGTAGCTGTAGATAGAAATGGTAGATTGTAAATAAGAAAAAAGGATGTGAAAATGTAAAGTCGACGATTTTCAAGTACGATTGAAGTATGTAGCACCTCAGAGGGGGATTGATAATCCGGCGCATTGAAAGCCGCTCACGTTTCGTCAAATTGCCCCCCACCCCCCCCCCCGAGTATACGACAACAAACACAAACAAAACGCATAACATAGTCGAAATGTTGTCTTTCTCGTGCGTATATCAACTCGGCTTTAGAGCGTTTGTCTGAATTCAGAAAGCTGCCTATATTACGCGGACCGATAGATTAGGTATAGATAGATCGAGATAGATATTGTTCTTTATCTATTATTCTGTATATTCCGCACGAGGATTTCGCTGTATAGTCCCAAGAATCACGGTATACACTTGTCGGGGAAAGGAGGGAAATGAGGTGAAGAATCACGCGATGATTCCTGATTTGCGGATATCTATAATGGAGTAGCGAACCCCTGTCTTAATGTAGAATGAATGAAGAATGCTACAGTTCAGCGATAGTTTTAATATAGTTGTTATCGCAATTAGTATGTGAGATAATGTATAGCAGGTTTGTACTTGGATTGAAAAGTTTGATTGAATAACGTTTTAATTAGTTAAACTATCGGCCTGTCTGTCTGCCTGTCTGTCTGTCTATCTATCTATCTATCTATGTAGATCAGATACATCTGTACTATATTTCTAATATCTATCTGTCCATCTGTCTATCTGACTTTCTATATCTATCTGTCTGGCTGTCTATTTGTCAACCTATCTCTCTCTACCTCTTTATCTCTCTATCTATCTGTCTGTTTACTTATTATCTTTATATCTATCTATCTATCTATCTATCTATCTATCTATCTATCTATCTATCTATCTATCTATCTATCTATCTATCTATCTATCTATCTATCTATCTATCTATCTATCTATCTCTCTATCTCTATCTCTATCTCTCTCGTATCCATCTGTATATATATCTCTGTCTATCTATTTACCTACCCTAATTTTGTAACATTATAGAGATTGTGTATACACATTCAAAGTTAATGTAATTACCGTTTATAAGACTATGCGTTCTAAAGAATCCATAAACCCTATACAAAGTCAGAGTCTGCCAATATTATCATTAGTTATGTATATCATTAACAAATAAATATACGTCAAACCCATTGTTCAAATTAAGTTAAACATATTGCATATTATAAACCTAATAAGAGTTTATTATATCACTTGTTTTTTTTAATAAGATATATAGTTATATCGGACTTGTAGATTGGTATACGAAGCGATATTGTTTTCAAACAGAGTGAAGTGTATAGCATGTCTCTATATGCTGTGTTGGTGGTGCCAGAAGACGACACGAAACAGATGCCCCAAGTGGCTGATTTTTCGGCGTCTTTTCGCCCTGTCACCCAGCGACCATAGCAGCCGGCTAATGAGCAATATCCATACCCTCCCCGCACCGCTTTTTTATTTGTTTCATTTTGGCACCAATTCTTTATAAACAGTACTTAACCCGCGCGAAATATCAAACTGTTATACACACATAGCGACTTGATGAGATAAACAAATGCGGGCGGCGGTCGTCAACTGTTTTATAGACATAAGCTGTTTTTCGTACTTATTCTTTTATAGAAGGATAGATAGGATACATATAGGATGAATACAGGATATAGGATAGATAGATAAGTAGATAAATAGGTAGATAGATAGATAGATATATTGACAGACAGATAGCTAGACAGAAAGTCAGATAGACAGATGGACAGATGATAGATAGATAGATTGATAGGTGGATAGATAGATAGATAGATAGATTGATAGGTGGATAGATAAGTTGATAGATACATGGATAAATGGATAGATGGATCGATTGGATAGATAGATAGATAGATAGATAGAAGATTGATAGGTGGGATAGACAAATAGATAGGTAGGTAGATAGGTAGACAGATACATGGATAGATGGATAGATGGATAGATTGGATAGATAGATAGATAGATAGATAGATAGATAGATAGATAGATAGATGGATAGATAAATAGATAGATAGGCAATAGATCGATAGACGACAGACAGATAGGCAGTTAGATAGATAGATAGATAGATAGACAGATAGACAGACAGATAGGTAGATGATCGATCGATCATCGACAGATAGGAAAATAGATTATTTACCGAAAAAAAATTAAACTAAAAAAGCTGCCAAAAAATTACACTTGTTGTGCTGTTTATCGAATGTATTATAAGAATAGTTATTTTTGGCTTGAATAATATATAAGGAATCTGCCATAGCTCATTATATATATTGAAGCGGTATGCGCATGCGCGTCTCTGCTTATTATCAACCGTATGCGCTTTATCTAATCCATATTTGTAACTCTCTCAATTGTCAAATAGTGCTGATAATCTATTTTTGATACGGCTCGGTTCGATTCAGACGAGCGCAGAATAAAGGGAAATTATAAACAGTCTCAACTACGAGGCGACACACGTGTTGCGCAATTTTGCCACAGAAATGTAGCTTGATTGACATTTCTTGTATTACATTTTAGCATGTCCATATGAGAGACTTTTAGTTATAATATATAAGTAGAAATTATGTAATACAAATTAGAATGATTTAGAGTGCATTTCCCGGTTTACGTTAATTAAGTAAATAAAAGGCATGGAATTTGAAATTTTAATGTAATATTAATTCTGAGATAATTATATTTTCTAGTTTGCCTATTTCTGCCTGTCCATATTATGGTTTATCTCAAGTTTATAGAAAAACTATGAACCCTTAGCTAGTTTAGTTAATTAAATTGAAAAGTTTGAATGAATAAAGTTTTCGTCTCAGTTAACTTGTCTGTATGCCTGTCTGTCTGTCTGTCTGTCTGTCTGTCTGTCTGTCTATCTGTCTGTCTGTCTATCTATCTATCTATCTATCTATCTATCTATCTATCTATCTATCTATCTATCTATCTATCTATCTATCTATCCCATGTATCCGTCTACCCACGTATTTATGTATCTATCCATCTATCCACGCATCTCTCTATCTATTCATCTATTGTCTATTAATAGAACTTAAAGATCCTTAAATTACTTCCTGAAGTTTTGCAGATGATCAATATGCGTTTTTTTCTTTAGCCGGGAAATTAATAATATTTAAATAGGAGAGTATCTTTTTTTTTCATATATAAATAAGTTTTTATTTGGTTTTGCAAAAACTTCTCGGTTCTCTCGTAAAACTTGGTCGAACCATCCTGTGGGCTGTGCACGATCGATACTCGGCGTCATCCAATAGAAATCAAGGGGCGTTACCGTAATTGACCTCGACGGGGGAGGAGCTACGTTCTCTAACTTTCCCCATTAGTCGCCGGGTCTAAATAGGCCCCTCCCCCAGCTTTAGGCCACACCCCCCGATTCCAGACTTCGCTAGGCTAACTGGTTTCCAGACCGGTTTAGTTGCCGTTGGACCGGCTAGCCGATCGAGCGGACATTCTCACGATCTCGCCTTCCTATTTCAACTTTTAAAGTTGTGTTGTTTTCTTTCCCCAACTCGGTTTGCCGAATTCAATCGAGTTTGTAAAAATTTAACGGCAAGTGGGCCCTAGTGTTTCTTAAAAAGCCGACATTGGGAAAGTCGAGACGATTGTTGAAAGTCGTCGCCTCTTGATAGAAATCGCTCGTGAGAAATTCGAGTGCCAAGAGCCGACGGTGAATTGTCGGTTAGACTTCGGACTTGTGTCGAAAGTTACTCGAGTGTGTCAATTGACGTCGATTGATAAATTACCAGTGCTGCCAATTGTTGGTAATCCGGTGTTGTTGGAAGGGCACCGTGTTGGAGTGCCGGTGGCAGCTAAAATAGCAAAAATTTCGCCCTCCAAAGCAGAGGTCATGACGGAACAGCAGCCGCTCAGTACGTTTGATTTAATTCAATTTTCTTAAATAATTAAATTCCCTTAATTGCCTTAGATTTAACGAGCCTCTCTACCTGTAAATTATGAAATTAAACTTGAGTTTATTATAATGAATACAGTTAATCGTTCCGTATATTATCAAGAATCAAATTTTAGAATTGAATGAAATTAATTATAAGTGTGTGGATATGTCTGAAAATTAAAGAGATACGAGGAATTGATAAATGATATAAACTTTATATAAACACGCGCGTTCAAATTTCCTATTTATATAACTTAATTGAATAAACTAATCATCTATTGTAATGTGAATTAACTGTAGTATAGTTAAAGTAAGGGCACGTTATGCAAATTAACACTGTAAACTCGGATTTATACAAACAAATAGGCGAATTATACCTTTCTATAGATTCAGTATTACTTAACAGACTTGCGTGTTCCAAACATACTCGGGCGCATACCGATTCAGTAGTTAACAACACTGGATTCATCATGCAGTATCGAGTTAACTTGAGTAAACACCACCGTAATTCACCCTTAAATTCATATGTGTGTATTTAATTAACAAGACATTTAAATAACTTGAGTGAAAATTGAAATTACTTAATATCTATTGCATATAACTTGAATCGCCATTACAACTGTCATTGTCGTGTCAATTATCTAACCAGTATGATAATCTGACTGAAAACGCGTCTCGATAAAGACGTAAGATGTCTTACTTGCTGCGTGTCGACGATATGGCAGCGCGGGGGTAGGGGTGGGGGGGTT
>JAIQCU010000580.1:0-43939 GCA_022114935.1 Leptestheria dahalacensis | reverse complement strand
ATCTACCTATTTACCTATCTATCCATCTATCCATTCGTCTATATCTGTCTATCTATCTAAATATCTATCTATCAATCAATTTATCTAACAATGTATCTACCTACCTACCTACCTATCTATCTATATCTTTGTAACTGTCCATCTGTCTATAGAACTATCTGCTCATCTATCTGTCTATCTATATGTCTATCTATCTATCTGTCTGTCTGTCTATCTATCTATCTGTCTATCTATCTATCTATCTATCTCTATCTATCTGTCTATCTATCTATCTGTCTATCTATCGATATAGGCAATGTACGTGTCAGTGTGCCAGTGCCAGTTGAGATCTGGAGCCGGTTGGGATCTGACAATGTACCATCGGGGAGAGATTTTTATAGCAGCTCGCCCCTATTAGAAGGACCCACAGCAGTAGCCAATGAGATTTATTTTCTTATTTTTCTTCGTGGATCTTTTCAGTGTCTTTCAGGGTTTTCCTGCTGGACGAGTGCCTGTGTTTGCTCAGCACTGTGTGATAATGTATGTGTCCGCCACACTTTGCTTGTTTTAATGATGATCGCTGCTGAACGAGCACGGGGCCAGCTGCAATTAGCTGTGATTTCTTTCTTTCCTTTTTTTATACTCGTTTGGCTGCAATTCCCTCTGGAATTCTCTAAATTATCTTAAAACTCACTATCCTATTATGTAACGCAATACAATTCACATTACAAATAACAAAATCTAAATAACAGGAAAAGGATACCGGCAGGCGGCGGGTAAAGTAAAGACAGGAGTACAATTAAACTAAAGTATAATTAGAGTTAATACAGTTATATTAAAGAAATGAAGCTGTAACACTATACGGGAAGTAGGACTTTTAAGTTGTTGATAACAAAGCGATCCTTGTGGTTTTCCCAAAGGTATCCTTGAAAAATTTTATGTGTTGCCGGCGGGAGACTTGGCATAACCCCGTCCTTTCCAATAGCCAACCATTTCCCGTTAAAGTCTTGTGTCCCTGATGACTTGCACTTCTTCCAGTCACATTCCAAGTCGACTATATTGACTCCTACGGCTTCTTCCATCCTTGTTCGCAGCAGGATCGTAAAAGCAGACAAAACGGGGATAGCCATCGTTAAAGATTGTCACACAAACGTGTATTTAACCTCTCCCATTTCTCGAAAACTTAACTTAACGTGAACTATATTTGGTCTCTCCTTTTTTAGAGTTTGGCCACATTCATGCCGACAGATATGAAGCGAAAACAGACACTTGCACTTGCGACGATGGCCCTAGACCGAGAAGTGCTGACGCGGTGACGCTATAAACTTCCTCCAACCAAAAGTAGCTGAAAACCATGAAAAGGGCAATCTTATACCCGGCTGGACATCCCATTCACATATCATAAAACTAATACCAACATTAACTTTAAGTGCTCGTATTAAACAGACTACATTAAAAAAATCTATACAGTGTTGCGTAATGTTAGTATAGTGTCATATGTATAACATATAGATATAGATGTGCACAGTGTAGAGCAATATGCGGTTCTTTTGATTTTTATGATTCTCTGATGAAAGTTTAGGATTTTGTCTTGGATTAACTAACAACCCAATTTGAATGAAACTTGACTACTGTATAAAGTACTATCAGTTCTACAAGCAGTAATTTTTTGGCTGATGTATCTTTGAAAACGTGGCTGCCATAAGCGATCAACTTTCCCCCTTTCTAATTCATGGACTTGTACATTACATCGCCAAGCAGAAACGATTCCTTAGCACAATTCTTTTAAAAACGTATATCGCGGTATTATATGAACTCTAATCTAATGTATTAAACTCACGCTGAAAATAATATAACGATAAGAGGAGCAGCGATTGACCCACTCGAGCTAATTAGCTATCGACGCCGTCGCATATAATGATCTATTTGTGTTTCCTCTCTTCCTGCTCGATAACAATAGCAAAAGAGTGCTGACTTTAAAGGAATCCTTCATTAAGGATTCCAGCCAGGCTTTTCTGATAGATGGTCTTCTAGAGTGAGAAGGAGAGGCACAAGGAAAACCTGATATCTCGGGCTATCTTGCTACACAAGTATAATACGCATCGGGGGAAAAAACGGGACATAGTTGTTTTTTGCTTCGACTTGGTGCAGCTTTTCACTATATCCAACAGGGTCTGGGTCTTTGAAAGCAAAAGGAAACGATTGGCTTTTTCTATACTTTGACGACAGTCCTAAAAGCAAGCTGTCATGTATATGCAAGATATATCAAAATTCTCACCCGTTTTAGTGCAGTAACGTGCTGCGAATCTCAAGATTCAAAAAGCGTCGCTCCCTTGCTCCTTTATACTTCTTCATCGATCATTCTCGGTTTCCACATGACCCGCACGTATATATACAAGTGTTAAAGATAAACGGCGGCTTCATTCCCAAGGAAAAAGAGTTTATGCCACCGACCGAAAACTGTCGACTTCTTCGGTGCCGTCGAAAAGGATCTCTTGCATGGCAATGTCGACTGATTGTTTAATTAGGATTATGTTCGCCCGAACAAGTTCAAGACGATCCAGAAAGATCGTTCAATCTGATAGATTGGGAAGAAACATGTCCTGTCGATAACTTTCCGTACGTACAGTCTTCGAGCAATAAAAAAAAAGGTACTGAATGAAACTTTAGGATTTTATTGTGGCAAACCTAGCGAACGAATTTCAACGAAACTTTTCGGTTACATTAAGGAGTACTAGGTCTACATTCCCTAATTTTCGGGCTCCTATATCTATGAAAATGTAGAAGCAGTAAGCAATTAACTTTTCCTCCAGCGAGACCCCCTTTTTATTGCTCTAGACTGCACAGTAGATTTGAAAATCGTGACGATTCCAGTGGATCAGCATGGGTGTGTGAGAATTTAAAACCTTCATTGACGCAACAATTACCATTTCTAACTACTTACAATCTTACAAGTACTACTACTGCTTCTGCTACTGCTACTGCTACTACTATTGCTGCTGTCATAATCGCAGGGCAAATAACCAAATCCGTAATAGAGATTCTACGTTCATGTAATCAAGAAACAAGAATCTATACCGTTTTGCTTTCATGGAGAACTACAGCATCAGCACAGACGCCAATATGCGTATAGCTCATAGTGTTTTTTCGATTGCACTGCAAAGAACACTTAGCAGTTAGCTCGACTTCTTGCTGGGAAAAAAGACAACAATGAAACTCAAAAGTAAATGTATTGATTTCACTTTGTCCCCGTTCGTATACAAGCACCGGGTTTATACTTTGTCATCTCATTCAGAAAACGAGCCACTTTTGCACGGACGACAGTCGAGATGATTATTGCACCCAAATTTAGTTTGCGGCTATTAAATCAGGACGCCAAAACAAAAAAGCCCAAGGTCTATATAGGAAACCAATTCAAGGGACAGAGAGAAGAGCAAATCAAGAAAAGCGCATATCTGGTGAAGTGCATAATAACATTTTTTCCCCCTTCTCCTCCTCTTGCTATCGAGACAAAGACATGGTAATCTTTTGTGAGTTGAGGCTGAAGGCAAACAAGATTTCCAGTGCTGCACGTCACGCACATATTGAGTCCTTGGACCGGGCCGAGAGATAAAGGTTCGCAACAAAACTCTATCTTCCTTTAAAAGCGACTACACCAAAAACCGGATAAACAAATTATTATGCAAGAAAGAAACGACCAAATATTTCATAGAGCTACACTGGAAATGGACTGGGATAACTGGTGAGTAATTCTGCGCAAATCAACGCACATTACAGAAGATACAGAAGGACTACTGTTTGCAGAGGGAATATATAAATCTAAAAGGAAAAGTCTCAATTATCAGGACAGCAGAACAGAAGGAGAGCTGAGTTATTACGGATAGACTCTGGGAGTTCTTTATACACAGTAGAGTCATAAATCTTACAGTGTATGTGGAGGCTGGCTGGCTGCGTTAGCTTCATTGAAGAAATAAAAAAAGCGTGGTGTAATTCATCAAGAAACTTCAGCATATCAATAGTTGGCCATGCAGGCGGCAGAGGGTTTTATGCGCAGAAAACTTATTCATAACGTCGAAGGACGGCAAAATGGGTCAACTGGAGATTGCCCTTAGCGGCGTAACCTCGCTCCAGTGTACCAGTCATACGGTAACCTTGGTTGAAATCAGCCCTGGACACGTGCGAAGTCATAGAGAGTTTGAAATCGGGCTCGGGTCCACTTTTGAACGAGCCAATCAAGTAGATCGTCCCGCTGCCACCGTCTACCAGCTTGGCGCGACCGGTACTCCTGCAAGAAATACATCAAAAGTTTAGAAACTTGATTCCTACAATCTCTATACCCTTGGCTTTTAACATGCCCTCGGGTCATATAAAGGTTAATCAAAACAAATTAATAGTACCGAGGAGGCATCACTGTTTATATTTTAAGAGGTAAGATATACGGTAGAGATAACGGTCAAAGAGAGAGCTACACGTGAAAATTCATAACCCACGAGAGAGTATTCTCATCAAAGTGGACAATAGCCCAAGGGATGGCGAAAACTCTTTCTGGCGAAGTAAACAATGGCGAAACCATGGCGGAGGCTGTACAATACGCTCCTATGAATTATGAAAACCGGGCGAGAGAGAGAGAGAGAAGGAGAAACGACGCAAAAGCACATCAGGGAGCTCGAGAAAAAACACGCGAATGCAGTGCATAGTGTTTCCACTTTGAAACATCAAAGCGCTCCCTGGTTCAGTTCTTTAATGTCGACTACTATCCATTACACAAGAATGGAAGAGAGTGCTAACACGGGGATCCAACACTGTAAGGACGCCAGAGATGAAAAGGGGGAACCCGTTAAACAAACGTGAGACCTGTAAGTTTGGGAGGAGAATAGACTAGAGACGCTAAAGCAGTGCAGTAATAGAGGGAAACATCGTCTGCTTCTCAACTCTCATAGTACTTGATTATCCAGTGCAACGTAAGCTTTTATGCATCAACTGTCGACTGACAAGGGTCGTTCGCTTTCAATTAAGGAGACTGTTGCCAATTCAGTCCGGTCTGAGGGGCATTTCCCTGTCTTGTATCCATCCCTGCTTCACCTCCTCCCCCTTTTCCTCTTTCCTTCAGAACTAGAACTTCAAAGCTACGGGAATCACTCCCTCGGTTGCTTCGTTCCCGTAGTTACACCAGTCCAACTTCAGACTATGATTTGATTCCGTGTTGATGATACAAAGCACAAGTCTGATGATTGAAACCGGGACTATATCAAGGGTAACTTTCTCTTAATGTACTAGTCATGCTTGCGGGCAAGCAAGTTAAGTACTGCGACCTCACAACTTGGGTGTATGTGATACACTAATAGCTAATTGCCAAGCGACAAAATTGAAATGAGAACACACCTTTTCAAAAGATGCAGGTTACCGAGGTAATTTCGAACGACAACTGTAGATGGTACGGATGACAGTGGCTTGCCGAAGTACTTTGGGGCCTTGGGCAGAATCCACGATTCTTTTGGGCTGAAGGCCCACCTACCCTCTGGGCCCTTCGGCTTGCCAAATTAGGCCCTGAACTTGGCGTAGGCCCTGGGTGATTCGCCCCAGTCGCCCACCCCATGGCACGCCAGTGACGGGTGAAGTATAGACATTTGACAGCCCCATCTAGTGGCTTGGGCCAAATTTCTTTTCACAGCCTTCTACGAAACGAACTAACTGCTCAAACTCTAGTTGGTAAGTACATCTTTGCATGACTGAGCTACCTCATGTCAACCAAAATACTAAAGGAACTTTTTTGCTTTATACCCTGCTGCTGAACCCCTAACTCACTTTCAGCAACCAAGCAGCGGAACAAGCTCTTTCTGCATCATGGCTATACCTCTACTTCACTATTTCTTATAATGAACAAGTTATTGACATAGTTACATCAGATCTGGCTTTATTTTCATTCATATGTTTAAAGCTTACACCTTCGAAAACCACGGAAAAGAGAGTCTATTTAGTTGCAATGCGAGAAAGTGCACATTGCGTTATTACTGAGCAGTGTTACCGGGGTCTGTTTTTTTTAAGGAAGAAAGTATAGGTAATACATAAAGAAAGCCTGGAAGCCAAACTGTATCTTGTTTTAGATGGAAGAAGGAGATCTTCGGTTGGAGTAGTAAAACCCCTTGGGGTCCATGGCAACGATTCGGAATGCTCCGAATGGGCGTTATGAGCCCTCTGCGAAGGCACACGTCAAATGCAACCAAGCTGTCCCTGTCGATTGCTTAGGCCACCAATCGATTTCCTTTGGCAAGTGCACATGTGAAAACAAAAGCCCGCACTCTCCTTAAGACTATTACGGTTTTCTTCAACCAGATCGAATGGTTCCATTCACTCAGGGCCCCTAGTAGTACTACCATCGAGAAGCTGACAGGAATGAACCGGCAGAGGCACTGACGTTCTCTTTCTCCTATCCATCAACTAGTTAGCCAATCAACCCAAAAAAGACGCTTACAAGTCTTTCCACTGGATGCTCTAGTTGCTCCTACTGACCGCTAGGACAAACTCTCAAGACCCTTGAATCCAACTTTCTTGCTTGGCTGGCACGTGATACTAGGACTCATCATCCACCGGTATGTTGACTGAGAACTCGCCAAGTGTTTTGTACTTTTCCCCTTGGCCGTAAAGTGAGCTAATGAAACACTAAAGAAGAGAAAGAGAGCTGCGGAGCAAGTTCCCTCTTACGAATAAATTTTCCGCCCAAAGGAAAAAGGAAAAAAGTTTTCAGCTGAGGGAAAACTTGGTGTCCGCGCCGGCAGTACTCGTTAGGCTAGGAATTTACTTGAGCATTTCTTATTGGATTAAGTTCCCCCCCTTTTTTTTCTTTCTCTCTTTCTCTCTTGAGTCTGTGTACAGCCAGAGGCTTTAGTGGACCCTTAAGCATTGCAATTCACATCAGGAATGTTGTCACCATAAGTTCGGTACCTATCGTTAATCGACACGATTAATGTCGACACAAACGGTGTACAAGTAAACAGCTTGTACTTTTTCTCCCTCTGTATGTACTTTTAAAGACTTAATTCTATTTTCTTTATTAGGAGAGGTTTCTTTTTGTTATTCTAGCCCGTGCTTGGGTTCGCAATAGCCTTTGCTAGTTTTTTTCCTGCCCTCTCTCTCTCTAACGCTGCTGTGCAGAGGGGAACACAACGTGGATAGAATGTTTGTTTCACACTTTGCTAAGCCACGCCGTTTGATTTATCTCTGTCGACATCCGATTCGCTTCAGAGAAAACAAGTTATTCTGCCGACTTGTGACGTTCGCCTCAAATAGGATTCCTGCGACTGGAATGCATTGCACTTTCTCTTCCATATGGTATACAGGATTTACAAACGTCTTGCTGCCTGATTAAATTTAATGCTTCAGGTATTGCTTATGGATGCAATGCTTGCCTCTACTTATAACAGAGGTATCCCATGTATTGCAATACCTGTCACTCACATGTCCTGCCTAGTCCTCTGTGAGAAATTACCCGAGCTTAAAACGGTATTTCCTCTCTAATGGTGGTCAATTTAAAATGCAGCAAGTATACAACTTCAAAAGTGATGGAAACATACTGGAATGTACAGTCTAGTCTACAGCAGAGAAGGTAGTTCTGAATGGTTAGGAAATCACGGATCTTTTTAACTTTAGAATAATTTTATATTAGCAAAACTTACAATCCGTTTCCAACACAATTTTACAGGTGCATAAAGTACTATCAATGCTACAACCAGTATTTTGTATACTGCTAGGTCTAGTATATGTATATTTCATCTGAACCACATATAGCACTACTGTACAGGAGTACACCAGGAATGTAAGATAGTTAGTATAGTAGTGCAAGATGTACATATCTATGTAGCGCTAGTATGTTCGCGTATTACGACTATGTTATCCAAGCTGAACGCTTGTGTATTACTTACGCACAGTAAAGCTTGGGTCTCCAGCTGTAGGATTGCACTTTTCATAGGGAAGTATGCAGATGTAACGGGATATAGTACTTCCTGTACTCTTTTACTACATCGCTGGTACTGTTTTTTTAATGCCTTCTGGTTTAACTAGCACTTAAATTATGTTTATAGCTGGAGGTTTATCTGACTGAGGGTCATTCTGTTTCTTGCTTGATACATTTAGGACAAGGAAGAGGAGCGATGGTGTAAGTGCAGAGAACGCTATGTTTTCTTTCGTTCTTCCTGCAGCAGTCAGCTACAGAACGATGTAGTAAGTCTGTGCAATCAAAATGCAAATACCAAAACATACGGGGAGAGTATCCTGCTCCCCTCGCTGGCTCGAGAACTTGTTTGCTTTATATCAGATTGAAATTCAAGCGCTGGTTACTTGCAAACAAACACGTACTGCGTCTCCTCGTTCAAGCTCCTTCAATTCTTACTAGGATCTTCTATTGTTGATGCAAAATCTTCAAAGATCTCAGGGGCTTTTTAACCAACTTTCTAACATCTGGGTGGGCATATGAATAAGCAACAGCATTAGGATTACTGTTTCTTAAACGAAATTCAAACACGGTCTTGATAACGAAACCGGCAGGAATCCTAAACCAATCTACAAGAATCCTGTTTAAAGCCGAGTTACGGACCCGAGACGTCTTTGGTAAGAAGTCAATTTTCTTGGCGTTTTATATGGAAGCGATGGCAATTCGCTCCCCCCCTACACTCGTCTATAAAACGCCAATTCAGCCGCAGGGTTGGCTACGCACAAGAATCACGATACAATTCTCATGGCTGCTCTTACGATTCTTCCAGTTCAGATCCATATTGCTATGGTATACTGCACATAAACTTGATCATACCGTATAACACAACGATACTTATAACACTCTACTTATATACAATGATATAGAATACAATATCAATGTACCGCTATAGAATTACTATCTAAAACGCCACATATATATATATATAGATGTACGAAATAGGTATGACTGAAGGAAGCCTAAATTCCTTCCACGTCCTCGTGCGCCTCTTTTTTCGATCTTCTCTCTATTTCCCTTCCCTTTTCTTGCAATCACTTTCTCCCCCAGGAGTTCACCCTCCCGGTATTCACATGTGAAAGCGACTATTGACGAATTGATTACGACATGTAAACGCGTGACAAGTACCTTCTAATGTTATTCCTTGACGAAAATGGCGAGGGGTGCAACCCCACCAAGCAAAGCCCCTTGGGGGGGGGGTGCACAACTCATATAAGAGGGGCAAACCCATGTCCCACAGGCGGTGGCCATTATAACCGCTGCTAATAATTGCAACTACCAGGATTTTCACACAAACTGCGCTACCAGCCACCACTACAATTACTCATTAATCTCACAAGCTTTATAGCTGAATTAACCCTCCAATAACTCGTCGTACAACCGCCACATTTAGCGACCTGATTCAGACATGTGAACCACACATTGAAAGGTTCATCTTGCTACTTACTTTTAACGCTTACATGGCAATAGTGTCCTCGCGTTTATTATTGAAAGCAACGACGTGGGTGCAACGCTAATCTATCTATTTCCGTGAAGCATTCCCACCTATACAGGGACGCACTTGTTACCACGGCAACTGTATCAACAAATCCTGCTAATTGTCTATTCACTTAGTCGATCAGCAACAAAACATCTAGCCGAAGGCATGGAGGGGAGAGAAAAGCGCAGAATAGCATGCATAGCAATAAAACTAGGGCAATATAAGAGCAGAGCAGCCAAACATGAAAACCCTCACGTTCCAGAGTCATATCTGGGGGGAAAAGACGGGTACTTGGTATGTAACCCATTGAATATTGCATTGTATCACATGCACCTTTAAGTCTTACGGCTTTACTATCAGTACGTTCATATATTCTTCAGTTCACTCAACCTAATGCAACATTGGATTACAGCTGTGTCGAAGTACCTTGCCTGACGCATTAAACTTCATACACCAGTACAAAAAAAACAGAGGGTCTACCAGCAGTTCAACCATCAGCTCAAAATCCAGCAGGCAGACGGTTCAAAGTAGGTCGTTCAGCAGGTTCTCAACCTGCTGGTTTTTGCATTGGAACGCGTTCAACATCAAATATCGATTGGCAGTGTTGACTTGGACATGCGACATTTGAGTTCCCAACCATTGCAGCAAACTTTTGGATTGTAACGGTTGCGTTTTTTGTGTATGTGTGTATCTCTCGCTCTTTTTCACAAATGTAAACTGTCTAGTTGTTTCTGTGCATTTTGTTACCACGGGCGAACTTGTCTTTTCCCAACGATTGCAAAGTTTGCGTAGCAACCGTCCAACGATTTTTTCCCCTTTCCTTTATAAAGTCAACTTGTTGAAAAGTAAAAACCATCACTTTTTTTGGGCGGGCAAGTTTTTTTGAAAAAATTTATCAATTTCAACAAGGGTTTCCATTCCTTTATTCCCGTGAACTTGAATATGAAGTTGATAAGTTTTTAGTACAAGTATAGAATCTGGAGAAAAAAGGAAAGTTACCTTCGCGTTCCTGCGACTTCAACAACTTTGCACTTGTGTCTATTCCACCAAGGGACCGAAATTAACCAGTACGCGTTGGTTGCGGTTTGGGCCCAACCTTCTTCTGGGTACAGCAGTACCTAATTCACAAATCAGACTTGGGGTTAATCACCTTCATTAACCCTATTCATGGAAAACTAACATCGGATGCTTCGTCATACTACATGATAAGTTCATTTGTAATAGTACAGGAAATATGTAACACTAGTGGTATTCAACATGTATAGGATACCGCATTAAGTTAACTTGCATCGAACTTAGGGAAGGAGTTAACCGTAAAATTCACCCATGTACATTTATTTTGTTGCAGCAACGCATAAACAACGACGTTTTCATTGTATGCGGTTCAGTAAAACGCTTTGACGAAGGTTGTATAACTGTTCCGGTTGTTTCCGTTTCGTGTTTTCTTTTCCTACTTGTATGCTCTTGCTATATTTTCCTTTTTAACCTTAGTCTTTTTTATAAGAGAGAAATTCCTGGGTTTTTTAAAGAAAAATTATTTTCATATCTTGAAAAGCGTGAAATTTGGTGAGAAGACAAATTCGTGGCTTTGCTCTGACAAACGGCCGGGGCGAAAATCGAGTTTTTCCTCGCCAGCACCGTCACGTGAAAACTCCCCAATGCTTCTCTTCAATTTCTCGCGCACCCTTTTATTCTTGTTTCTCCCCACTTGCTTACTGGTTTATTATTAGATATGTTGCTTCACAAAAGACGACTCCTGACATAAAAAGAAGAGCACACGGGTGCCGGGGAACCCAAAAAAACGTAATTCTACCGTGTGTGTGTGTGTGTGTGTGTGTATGTGTGCCGGACCCAAAGTTGCTATCACCAAAGGCCCCTTTATTGGCTTTCAAGTTCATATGCTGCTAACAGACTGGCAAAGCACCAATAAAAGAAAGCGAAACAGCTTACCATATAATGCTACCCCCTTTTTTGCCCACAAGTCGACATGCTTTCTGGGTTGATTAAATTTTATAGTAAGATGTAGACTTGCTGCTTGTAAGGTAGTATAATAGTTATAGCTATTGTAGTTATAGATATAAAGTTAAGGAAGATCACGCCATGTAACCTATATCATTGGATTAAGGTAACCTAGGATAGTGTATGTGTATTTGGCAAATGAGTAATAGCAGTGAAGCATACAATATGTACTAGTATATTCCGTATACTACTAGAGATATGAACACTGTTATCATTACTGTATAAACGTGTAAGTTAACTGAGTTAAGCTATGCATGAATGTGTATGTTATGTTGGTACATAGTGCATAGACCGTACAATTTTTGATGTACTAGATCCTAGATATTTGACAGTAGAAGTTAAGTACCGTTTGGTATATATACCTTAGTACAGCAGTTACAATTTTTAACATTGCAAGATGTTTAGTGTTGTAGTACCTTGCTGGGTTGTCCATCTTGATTATGGCGCAGAAGTTTCGAGGTGCTGGTGACATTCTCCAGTGGACAGAGGCCTCCTCGTGGTATCTGGTGGTTCCAGTTATCGATAGCGCTACTGCTAGCGGCGTTATTGTTCTTGCGATCCTGCTGGCTGTCATGCTGCAGCGACGCTGTCGGGGTATCCAGGTGGATGTACAGTTGGTCATGGTCGAAAACATGAACCATCATTTTCCCCAAAATTTAACCGTCGCGCCTGTTTCTTTTCTCTCTCTTCTCTATTGCTATCTCTCCCTGGGCGTCAAGATTTTCAAATCATTGATCGTTCAGCCTCGCCCTGCTGCAGGTAGCTGTTGTTGAGTAGCGGACGGTAGGGCCTGGCAGTGGGTAGCGTAGGGACGACAATACCCCATTTCACTGGGTAGCACAGCGTGGGATTTCGTCCTTTTCATCAGCTGCCCGTACGGACGGGGTTTTGCGCAGAAGAAGCATTGCAAGGAGCATGCGTCGCGCGTCTTCTCCGACCATACACACTCTTGACGCTGATGGAAGTCAATCGTAAATTTCAATTACAGGCTCACTCTCGTTTGCTCGATAGTTTTTCGCTATGTCAATTTGAGACGGAGAGAGTTGTTGCGATCAAGACGGGTTAGCAGTCTCGATATCAATCCCACGGTGGACGAGATTAAGAAAGATTGCGAGTTCGCTCGTCGTCCGAGGCTAGAAAACACACGCAATGCTGCTGCTTCTTTTGTTCCCTGCTTCTTCGAAACAAAGAAGTTTCCATAATAGATTACCAGGCTTCCTTGTCCAATGTCATTCATCCTAACATTTCAATCTCCTAAGTGAACTAAACTTCGAAACAGGATAACTCGTTACCTACTTACTACTAACTGTATCTGCCTATTTGCCTATCTATCTATCCATCTATCTATCTATCTATCTACTACCTACATATCTGTCTGTCTATCTATTCATTTATCTACCTACTTACCACCAACCTATCTGCCTATTTGTCCATCTATCTATCTATCTATTTATCTATCTACATATCTGTCTGTCTATCTATTAATTCATCTACCTACCTACCACCAACCTATCTGCCTATTTGCCCATCTATCTATCTATCTATCTATCTACCTACATATCTGTCTGTCTATCTATTCATTTATCTACCTACCTACGTATCTATCTATTTATCTATCTATCTATTTATCTATCTATCTATCTACCTATCTATCTATCTATCTATCTGTCTAACTATCTATCTGTCTATCTAGCTATCTATCTATCTATCCCTATCTATCCCTATCTATCCCTATCTATCCCTATCTATCCCTATCTATCCCTATCTATCCCTATCTAACTACCTATCTATCTAGCTATTTTTTTGTCTGCCTAGCTATCTATCTATCTATATCTCTACCTGTCTATCCATCTATCTATCTATTTATCTATCTATCCATCCATCTGTCTATTATATGTACCTACGTATCTACAAATGGTTAAAAGTGTGATTACTAGGAAGCACTGCTCTGCCCCTGAATGTTTCCTTCTTTTCACGGTTTGCCAACCAGTGCGACAAGGGGCGAAAAGAGACGGGAGACAAATGAAGGTGATGAAGGGTCACCACCAGGGATACATTAAAGAGATAGGGGCTTGATAGTTTGGCGCCGAATTTCAAGGTTTAAAGTCACAAAGTTAGGCAACGGTGGCTTGGCGATTTATAAGGCCAGACGAGATTGGGATCAACACTTGGACGCCGAAAAGCCGCCCGAGTGCCGAAGACGCCCTCAGTGACTAACACTAACTGAATTGTTCATCTTCGGTCGAGGTAATCTGCTTCTATGGAACACTAAGCTCGCCGCTAACTACGGCCATGAAGCGATGCTTCAGTGTATGGCTGGCTTATAACCCGCGCGCTGCTCTTTAACTCGCATTCTCACTTAGCTAGATGAACTCTGTAACTGGGAACTTTAAGTAATTAGTTATTATAACAAGTTCAAACTACAGTTACGATTGCTTATAAGCGAACTATGACGGTTCATAAAACGATGGTATAATGTTTGGCTTGCAACTCGCATTCTCACTTAGCCAGATTTTGTTTTGATTAAAGTACATTACCACATTACCACATGCACTGATCAAATACGATTCTTCACAAGTTGGGTTAAGGAATAGCTGTGGTTAAGTAGTCACTGAACTGAGGCAATTAAGTAAGATAACATCGATTACGCTTCTATCTTCTTCCATCTTAAATGCTTCCTGCTGGCTCGAGTACTTTTTCATTTCCTCTCTTTTTCCTCTGACCAAGGGTCACGTGATACGACTTCTGTGTAGGCCATTCGAATTAAGAACCATGGCAACTGGGCACGGGAAATGACGGCATCCGTTCATTTCATCATTTTCTCTCGGCCTTTCCTTGTACAGCAAAAAAAAACAAAGCTGCAAAAAATATACTCTCCACTAAAAAAAGACAGTTAGCCTTCTTGACTACAGATTAAAAATGCGCGTGTAATTGTATATCTTTTATTTTTAAATATAGAAGAGCAAGCGCGCTCTTCCTTGGTCCTGCTTTTAAAGATTCGATGACGGAAGCCATATTGAACAACAATAGGGGAGTTAATTTACATTCAAAGATTACAGTGGGGCAGCAGCAAGAAAAAATGATAACAATGGCACTTGAATAATACAGCGTCAAATTATACAGAAACAGCAGAGCATTATACAAACATAGCAGACGTAAAATACTACACGTGTTCAGGAATGCCTAGACTCTCTCCATCTGGGTAACTGTAATACAAGGTACTGTTATCGTGGATACGGATGATCGTTGTGTTGTTCTCACTGCTGTTGACCGTGAAATCGACACTGTCGTGCAGCACCGTGACGGGAGCTTCTTCTTCAGCGACGGAATGTGTGATGGGACGTTTAGGTTTCACCACCTGGGCGTACAGCGCGCTGGCGTCCGTCGTCGGAGACTCTTCAACGACTCCCGCCAAGTTCTCTCTGTCGAGTCGTTCGTATGGTGGATCACAGACATTGCTCGTGGCATAGTGCAGACTTTCGTAGTTCGGGTCAAAGGCCACCGACACGGTCTGGACTTCCTCGTAACCCGGTTCGCTATTGGTCCTGTATCGGACTACCTCGTAATTCGGATCTGTTATCGGGTCGGCATCACTCTCGGGCTTGCGGATCTTCTCGTAGCGGGGATCATTGAATGGATCCGCGTTCAGAGTTATCTTCTCATAACCGGGATCCGACTCGGA
Source organism: Leptestheria dahalacensis (assembly GCA_022114935.1). NCBI lineage: Eukaryota > Metazoa > Arthropoda > Branchiopoda > Diplostraca > Leptestheriidae > Leptestheria > Leptestheria dahalacensis. The sequence continues at coordinate 28,795 of JAIQCU010000580.1, read as the reverse complement.
GATCTTGCGAGCCGACGGTAGTTCTTCATAAGGGTCATCGTCTTCCCGGTCGGTTATTGTTGACGAACTTGACGATTCACGCGCTGCCTCTTCGTTGACCAACTCGGTCCGAATCTCCAGCGGCATGCTAGTTGGCGCCGACTCGATGGAATTCCGGCGGCTGTCGTGCGTCTCGTCGGGTCTTGAGCTCAGGAACCCCAAATCGACGGATCCCCGATGTTGGGCGTTCATCTGACGAGAGACAGAGAGTCCCTTCTTCTTTATGACCTTGGCGTACATTTCGTCTATGTTGAAAGATCTACGGTTGTCGATGTGCGAGAGAGGTGGTGGCGGGAGCGGCGAATTGGCCTGCCTCTTTTCCGGTTTTGGAGAGCCGTACCCCGAAGTTTGACTCGCGACACTCAGCGTTGAAGCTATGGAATTCAAAACTGGTGAAACCACTCGAGACGGAGTGTTTTACAAGACTTACCATTCAATCTTCCGGATCCTAGGGAAAGCTGCCTCAATGACACGACGCTTGGAGGTGTCGGCGGGGGTGGAGTGGTTGCCGAACTTTCCTCATTACTTGGTTCCGCAGCCGGCGGGGGCGCGACAACGACATCTTGGGTCTCCTCGCCAATTTTAGCGTACGTATCCGACTCGCCAGCACCCGAGTAAAGCGGAAGAGGTTCTGCAATTGCGGCGTACATCTCATCAGAATCTTCAGCCTCTGAAACGGTGGCATAGTGCGGGTCGACTATCTCCACAGCGTGCGTCGAAGAGCCTCTCCCACGGGGACCCGTGCCAGCATCTCGGGCCTTCAGGTTGGCGATTGGCTCTCGAACGCTTATGCTTGAATATCCACCTTTAAATTACAATTAATTTTGAAAAAAATTCATTTCATACAAAAAGAACGCATACGAGAATCTTGAGAAGCTTGAGAGTCTCCACTGAAGTGAATTTGAACCCGCATATTTCCATCATCAATTTGGCTCGCTTCACTGTTCGCCGTTTCTCCGTCATCTGCTCCTAAACTGCTTTCCGGACGTACCGACAGCGGCGCAACAAGCACCGCACTCTGTACTCTTCGACCGCGCGGGGGCGGTCGCAGTCCAGACTCGCTGGTGACAATAAGACTTGAATGGGAGCCACGGAGTGAAGACGGTAGCGGGGGCGGCAGAAGCAGAGGCGCGTCCACAACGTCACTTGAGCCACCTGCGGGAGAATTGACTTATGAGACTCAGCCTGCCAAAAGTATGAAGTATTTTTGGGTACCAGCAGTCAGCGAATGATCCTGCGACATTGACTGCGGGACGCAAACGACGTCGTAGTTGTCCGTGTCAGTTTCGTTTCCATCCGCATTTTCGTCTGTTTTGCTTTCCTCTGTGTCCGTCCGCTTCACTCGGGCGTACGGGTGTTCTGTTGAGACAGAGAGTCATCGGTCGTAGCGTCATTCACACACAAAACAGGATATTACCTTTCTTTTTCAGCTTTGAATAATTGTGATTTGTTTCGACTTGATCGTAAGAATGTTCGCGGTGAGCGTCAGCATGCGTTGGATCCAACACAGCTCCTAAAACTGGATGTCCATTGCCAATGCTTGATTCGGTTTTGGTCCCGACATCGACTTGCGCGTACAGTTCCGAGCCTGTGTCCTTACTGCTGCGATTTGCCTCGTCCACATTGTCTGGCTCCCCACCTTCTGACGTGCTGCCAATATCGGGTATCTCGGGTAACTTGCGCTTACTCGCCCTCTTGCTGCTTCTGTCATCAACATCGTCGCCTGTTGGATGGAAGACGCCGTTGATCTCGTGGTCCGATATCTGGCTACTGTTAAGAAAACCACTGTAATTACCAAGACAACTTAGTTAATCTCGAGCTTACCTTGTGTCACCTTTCTTCCGAAACCAAATGCAGAGGTAAACAGTTAGCGTGAAAACAAGCAAACCAGTTAGTGCCAGTCCTATCACCCAGAAGGTTTCATTTGATTCTACTAAGCTGCCGTCATACATTTCAGCTGCATCTGTGGTGGCGGTTTTCATAAAACTTGATAACAATGTATAGAATTCACAATTTAAAAACAAATTTTATTCTCAATCATATTATAAGCAGCGTATCGTTGTATTAACGGAATGTGTAAGGAGTACGGCAGCACAACGGCACACCGTCAATGTAGGCCAGACACCTTTCCTGTCAGAAAAAATTGTTTGTAGGTCAAACGTAGAGCTGACCGTGTACAACAGAGGGAGCGGCCAATGTTTTGGACGCAGCTAGGGGAACAGGAAAATGAAAACGCCCTAGCGGAGAATCTGTGAACTATTATATGATGACGGTCAATTCTAAAAACAGAATTACATACGATTAAGATTTCTCCAGAAGGAGTGATATTAATAAAAAAATTAATGCTTGCACTACGGTTGCAGCTACGAAGTCTGGTATATTAATTGTATTATTATTATATTATTTTATTATTGTAATACAATGATTGTCTTGTACCGTTCGGTATATAATATGTTTTGTTATAATATTTCGTAACTATTGTATATTTTTGTATTAATTTATAATTAGATTATTGTGAATTTATATGCATTTTTATTTTTCAGAAAAGTTCAGGAAAGATTAAATTAGTAATGTTATAGTTTATTATGCATCATGTATCTTTCATTGTATTGACAGTGATATAATAATAATAGAATAACGATAAAAAATAATGTTATGATAGTAATTTATAGCTTAAACAACCTTGGCGTCGCTGGATAAATGGAGACTGCGTGAAGCAGACGCAGACGGATCCATCCAAAATCAAATTCAAAATACTCGCCGAGTTATCGGTTAATCGGTTAATGTGGGTTTCCAAATGACAAGATGAAAAAAGTCAAGATTGAAAACATCAACGGGGCTACTGGCCGCTATTTGTTCAAGCGGAAGTATTTGGTAAAACAATGAAAAAAAGCTATCCAATAATTAATAACCCAACTGCTACTTAATATTTTTGTAAATTATTCAAACAGTTTTATTTTTTTATTTGCATTATATGCTGAATGTCAGATTCACCTTCTACTATTAAATTGTTAAATGATTCTTGGGGAAAAAACAGGATAGTGAATCCTTCAGGAAGAGCCGCTTGCGAGCCAGCCAAACGGTAGAACAGTTCATGAACAATGCAAGCTTCGCCAACTTCAGCAACGCCAAAGTCGTCACGATGCAGGGCATCCCTTTTGACTCCAAAGAAGCCGAAATACAGTACGAAAAGCTGTCATCGTGGGTATCATCCCGCGATGAAGTGGATCGCAGCCAGTTGCAGCTGCTCCTCTTCCCGATGTTTATGACTGTCTATCGATACTTAACCCACATCGGGAATACTGTCGGCGCCAAGGGGTTCTACACCAAGTTCCTGCGGACCCTCAGCGTCCAGTCGGAAATGCGGGAAATGGCCACTAAATATTGTAACGACTCTAACAGGTTCGTATAATCTTTGATTAAGACATCAGAGGAGTTAACTCTTGGTTGTTGTCGTAGTTCGCAGTATCGTTTTTCCGTGGAGCTATCACAGGACCTGTTTCAAGAGCTGTTGAAGTACCTGTGCGACCACGACCTGCACGTTTTAATTCGAATCCTAAACTCGTCGATACAGATCGTGCCCAGCGATATTGCTGTAGAAACAACAAAGGATGCCGAGTCTTTGAAGGTTTGTATTTTACGGAGTTATCGTCTCAACACCTTCTGATAGAATGACTGTTTCCCGCAGATTATTTCGGGTTTGTCGCAGGAAAGTGACGAACTTTCCGAGGCCCTGTCGATGCTTGACAAGCTGCCGCAACCTCCGCCGCAACTGAAACTCTACACATTCCACACCGGCTCCCGTAAAACTTGCACTGGGATTCTGTCTGCGGACCACAGTGCATTCGCTTGCGGGATGGAGGATTCGTCCGTGACGCTCGGAAACTTCACGGGGTCGCATCATTTTGAGAGTTCAGTGTCTTGTGCGTCGCTGGATCTGTCGTGCAGACTCGGGCAGTTCCATCCGGGAGAAGCGGATGTTGACGACCACGATGACCAATCGAAGACCGACATCACATTTCTCCGAGGACACACTGGTCCCATTTATTCTGTAAACTTCTCAAATCACTCAGCGTACGCCCTGAGCGGTTCGGAAGATACGACGCTGCGGCTGTGGAATACAGAGTCTTCCGAGTGTTCAACTGTTTACCGGTAATTTAACCGTCCATGTTGATTTTGCTTTGGGTAATTTACTTGTGAGTTTCATTTAAATTTTCATAGAGGTCACACATATCCAGTCTGGTGCAGCGATATCTCGCCCACCTCTCAGTTTTTCGCCTCGGGATCCATGGACCGCACGGTCAAAATTTGGGACTTTGAGAGGACCTATCCGTTAAGGATTCTTGCAGGCCATACAGAGGATGTCGATGTAAATTAACCATTTAATGATAAATATCTCCACATGAATCTCGAGTTACGTAACAATATTTCTGTTATTAATTAACTAATTCCGAATATTAACATGTGTTGGTAGTTAATAGATTCCTGTTGTGCTATAGTGGAGACAGGATCAACTTAATGCTAAAAAATTTTTAAAGTTAATTGATCTCTTCCAGTGCGTCCAGTTTCACCCAAACGGTATGTACGTGGCAACGGGGTCGTCTGACCGTTCAGTCCGCATGTGGTCGATTACCGACGGCCACCTAGTCCGTAGCCTCATCGGTCACCGGCTGACTGTTCTAGCGCTAGCGTTCAGTCCATGTGGGAAAATGATCGCCTCGGGAGGTATGATAACTATGACCTTTGCTTGTAAACGTCATAATAATCTGTGGACTTTTTATAGGTGAGGATCGGAAGATAAGGATCTGGGACGTAGCGATGAGCTCGGTGCTTCACGAGCTCTCCGGTCACAACGACTCCGTGCACAAGATCCACTGGCTGGGCTCAACGCAGCTGGCTTCTCTAGGGGACGACAACACCGTCAGACTGTGGACGTTGCAGAAGAACGACAGAAATGTAGCTGTCCCCGACCAGTCTGACTGTCTCGTTGCTTCGTACAGCTTTCCTGCTCACCTCAGACTTTTGAATTTTGCAAAGAGTTCCCGAAATACTCTGCTCGCATTAGCATCCTCCGACTGATAACATGTCTATGTCATTTTGTAAATATTTGAAATAACAATATCTCCATGTGAAACAGGCTCTTTGTTTTATTGAGTTAGTGACGTGCATGTTCTGTTAATTTCTTCACGGTTAACCCCCAAGCAGGCTATAGCATAGCATAGAACGACTAGTATAAACAAAGGTTTCCTTTATGTGCAACAATCAGGATACGCATAGCATAAATAAAGGTATCCTGCAGGAACAAACAGGAAGAGCCTGTTCAATTTCGCGTCCTACAGCTCTTATGGCAAGGCTCCTCCCACTGTCCCTACTGAATACCTTTATAATGTAATAGAATGGCTACAGGGAAGAAGCTGGAAAGGGGGCGGGGTCTAGAAATTAACCAATCAGAACGGTCCACGCTTTTGAACTGCCACTTGTCAAACCAGCGCGCTAACACGAAGACACCCCTTCCTTGTAGCCTTTATTCTAATAAAGCCCGATGCAGCTTACCATTACAGCGTCATGAAATCAACTTAAGGAGCACTCTGGCGGGCTTTTTAGAAGGATAGCTACTGTCCTAATTCCTATTTAAATTTTATTTTATTTGGACCAAATTCAATTTGCTAATAAAGTAAAAACATGAACCATTTTTAATTTCAAAAATCCTTTTACTTTTTAAGTTGAGAACTGTGAATATTACTCAGTTTGACCGGTAGGAGCGCTGCAATCGCTTTTGGTCGCCGCTAATGGGAAAACGCCAAACGAAACCGCCAAGACCTTGTTGATTGGTGAGCCATTGTCGTCCTGGTGTACTGCAGGAGGAAGACACTTCTGTTTCATTATTTATTCGGAAGTTTCCTCGAGTACTTTCTTCAGATTTCTCTAGATCGTATTGTGTAATACCAACAGGAAAGTCACAAAATGATTAAATTAGGTAAGTTTGTTTAAATGATTGACGGAACGCTAAGACCTGAAATAACTTTTAGTTAAAAAGTTTCAGATTCCGAATCTGATTCCAAAGTGAATGTTTAAAATGACATACACATCTTACAGGTATATTCTTGGTTGTTGCATTGGCAACTCGCACAAATGCGCTCTTCCCGTCGAATTCTGATGTTGTCGACCTGACGCCGTCAAACTTCAACAAACTCGTCCCAAACAGTGACGAGGTGTGGATAGTCGAGTTTTACGCCCCGTGGTGCGGTCATTGCCAGTCGTTCGTTTCAGAGTACTCGAAAGCAGCTAGTGCCCTGAAGGTACAATCAACAGCTCATTTTTTATTACCACGTGAAGGTTTTCATGGTTTTTCCTGTTTTCAGGGTGTCGTCAAAGTCGGCGCGGTTAACGCCGACGAGCACAGGTCATTAGGCGGCCAGTTCGGCGTCAAGGGCTTCCCGACTATCAAAATCTTTGGCGCGAACAAGAACAAACCTAACGACTACAACGGCGGACGAACGGCGCAGGGTCTCATCGATGCCGCTCTGAAAGCAGTCAAAGACAAAGTCAATGCGCAGATGGGCGGCAGTAAGAAGAAGTCGTCTTCGTCATCATCTTCTGGTGAAGGCGACGTCATCGAACTCACAGACGAAAACTTTGATAAACTTGTTCTCAAGTCCGATGACCTCTGGCTGGTCGAGTTCTACGCCCCCTGGTGCGGCCACTGCAAGAACCTCGCGCCACACTGGGCCCAGGCTGCTTCTGAACTCAAAGGTAAAGTCAAGCTCGGTGCTTTAGACGCGACGGTCCACTCCGCGAAGGCCAGCCAGTATGGTATCCAGGGTTACCCTTCTATCAAGTTCTTCCCCGCGGGACCCAAGAAGTCGTCTTCGGCCGAGGACTACGATGGAGGACGCACTGCCAACGACATCGTCAGCTGGGCCATGACCAAAGTGGCAGAAAACATCTCGCCCCCGGAAGTCAAGCAGCTGACCTCGGAAGATGTTTTCAAATCGAACTGCGCCGACCATTCCCTGTGCATCGTGTCGGTACTACCTCACATTCTCGACTGTCAGTCTGAATGCCGTAATGCCTACCTTAAGACACTCACTGCCCTGGGCGACAAGTACAAGCAGAAGATGTGGGGGTAAGTTTACCTTTCTTGATTACAAGAAACATCACCATACTAATTTGTTGTGTCGTCTGGGATGAGCGGTACGAGTTAACAGTTTGCTTTTTATCACTCTCAGGTGGGTCTGGTCTGAAGCCGGTGCGCAACCCGAAGTCGAAGAAGCACTTGGTCTTGGAGGCTTTGGTTACCCTGCCATGGCAGCGGTCAGTCCGAAGAAGCTGAAATACACGGTTCTCCGCGGTTCCTTTGGCCACGATGGAATCAATGAGTTCCTGCGGGACATCTCGTATGGCCGAGGTTCCACCTTCCCCGTCAAGGGCGCCACGCTGCCTAAGGTCGTCAACGTTGAGCCGTGGGACGGAAAAGACGGAACGCTGGATATCGAAGACGACATAGATCTTTCCGATGTTGATTTGGACGATCTAAGCAAGGACGAATTATAGTCATAAGTCTCTTACAAAAAAGAAAAAACAAATGTTGAAATTTTTCCTGACCGTTTACTTACCTTACGCATCATTGATCATTCTCATGTACGACGTGTGTTGGCCAAATTGAAGTGGCTCAATAAAAATCAACAAATTAAATTAATCATCCTTTAAGCTTAATGCTAAAAGAGGAAAGAAACAAAAGACCAATCATTAACAGCCGTTTCAAATGAAATGTAACCAATGAGAGAATGCGTTATATTGGTAAATAGTAAAATGACGACCAATCAATTACAAGCTTTGGTTAAATTCGACCAATGACGCAACGCTTCGTTTTAAAGGTTGGCTGCGGCTTCATCAATTTTAAACCATGGGAAAATAAATAGATAAGCTAATTAGTATCGATAGTAACCTGGACCTGATTGACTATACATTTGTTATTCTTAATCAGATTATTGTAATACGAGGTCAAATAACGCTATAATTTCAATGATTAACTGTAAAGTGAGACTGAAAATTTTGTTATTTCAAAGAACAGCACTTTAAAGTACAATAGCGACTGTGTATTTATCTAAACATCTCAGCATCAGCATGTGATATCAAAAAGCAGATGTAAAAGCCTGGAAATTGACGTTTCGATTTGAGTTTTTTCCCGACAGTTTTAGTTGTGGTTCTTCTTGACAAGAAGATAAATGACGAACACATTGACTGCCGTGGCGATGAGGCCACTGATGATCAAGAACGCCTGCAATGCGGCATCTGTCCATTAAAAAAACAAGGGGGATTACATAAGAGATACCGGAAAAAACAGATTTAAAATAATCAGTCAGTTTCCTCCAAACATGGACTTATTGCAATGAATTAATATTTAGTACTATTACGATTACATCAATAAAACTGAATATGTAATTAATACTAATAAGGGAAATGAAGCTCCATTACATCCACCATTGTCGAGGTGAGGAACAGTCCACCCGCGAATATCCACAATACGCGATGATAAGGCCACCATAACAATACCCGAGACGGCGGATAAGACGGCAAATATTAATGACAAATCCCTCCTATAACATTGAATTAAAGTCATTAAATTTCTCAACGAATTAACAATACATATAAATTCAGGAAATACCTTATGAAATCGTATACAATGTAAATATTTTAAAATAAATTAGATATTAGATTGAATGTAAGAAAATATGGAAAAAGAAGAATAATTAGTAAAGGGTTTTACTTGTCTGGCATCCTGCACAAGATGCCGGTGACGATAAAAAATGCACCGCCCCATAAACCGGCGCTGGCGTAGGCGTAACCACCTTCGTAGGCGCCATATTTGGCCATCCAGATGATCTAAATCGAATTAAAACTGGCCATTGAAGTATCTCCATTCCAAAAATTCAATCGCGACATTACCGAGTAGTTTTTATCTGCTGCACAACGGTATGTAAGGTAGAATTTAATTTAAACGACCGCCGATAGATGGCGCTGTAGGTGTGTTTTGTTCTAGTACCTTTCTCACCTTCTTTTTCCTTCTCTCAGCAAAGTTTTACCTTGGAGTCAGCTAACTTGACATATTCCAGCCAAAAAGATGATTTGATTCAACTGAACCACTGCGTACGAGTCATTAAAAACCCAACGAATCAAGTAAATGTCATAGTTATAGGCGGACGCAAGCAGATTGACAGTGTACTGTATGATCGATCACCTTACTTTACATACAGTTATCGATACAGATGTTCGTCACTCAATCTGTTAACTTTAACACGTTATTTGAAATGTTTTCCTTACCTGCAAAATGATGGAGATAACTGCAACGCCGAAATTGCAAAACGCCGCGTTGTTTAAAGTTAAATGCTGCTTCATTTTACTTGAGTGTATCTTCTTTTAGGATTGTTATGTCAGTGTGGCTCTAAGGTCTCTACTCGAATGCTTTTAGGTGCGGTCGTCCAATAGTTCAGTCACTCTTCCGGTCTGTTAAATAAGCTAGTTGCGATAACTAATATACGTGTCAGATAAAGTGCACGAATCTTACAGAGATCTGCGTACGCCTCTGACATGTCAAAAACAAGTCGGTCGAAATGTATGTGCAGTTGTAAATAACGTAGAAAGCTGCACAGCCAATCATAAGATTAGATTGAGAACTTCCGTATAGCCATCTAATCAATCAGGTAGGGTCGTTCACGAAACTTCAGTCAGTCTTGTATCAAGCATGGCCAGTCGGATTGCGAGTACCTTAGGTTGGCTTCACCAACTGTGTCAGCGTTCCTTTAACTGCCGTGATTGGCCACGCTTTTAGCACAGTAGATGACCTTCATGCTAACCGAGAAGACTGAATATAAGGACCGACGAAGAAAGTTAGCCAATCAGCTTCAAGCTTAATCCGGCTTATTACCCTATAGGATTACGAGAAATCGGTGGTTCCATTCCTTTGTATAGCTTGGCTTCGAGACGATCTTTCCTTTATTGTTAAAGCAAACTTGTTCACCATGTAGTTGTCGTTTCTACAATAGTACTCTAACCAATCAAATGAAGTTCCTACACCAGCCCCTTAGATCGGCTTCAGTCCAATTTGAACCATTTATAGCAACAACAACGCATAAATCTTCCCCGCTGTAACCTTATTTTACAACTGTTTAAATAAACCAATCATAGAACTGAATAATACGATCAACGTAGGTTAGCCAATCAGATTTAAGCTCATACTTCAACTTCAGTTTATAGGATTCGGCTTCAAGATACACTCTCCGTTGTTCTGTTAAAATGGACTGATTCACAATACAGTTGTCGTCCTACATATAAGAATACTGCAACCAATCAGATAACGCGTTACATCTACCCTTTTTAGGTCGGCTTCAGTACAATTCAACCTGTTTGCAACAAAAGGAAGGCCGAAACTCAAAATGAGCCAATGAGAATACGATCCAAGAAAGCTAGCCCAATCATCTGCATGCTTTATACTGAAGTTAAAGCTCGGCTTCAGACATAGAACTCCGTCTACGATTAAAGGCTCATCCATACTAATAAAAACCGCACATTTCCGTTTACAGCACTACAACCAATCAAATGAAGCTTTATACCCGCCCCCTCTTAGGTCGGCTTCAATACAGTTTGAACTGTTTACAAACAAAAGGAGCGCAAATCTCACCCAATAGTCCATTGTTTGTTTTGACACGGCGCTGCTGATAATACGCATTCATCCCGAGTGCAATATACTTTAAGTGCGGTGTACTCGGTCGACAAAAGGTAAGATAACCTCCAAGTATTTCTTAATTATTTTCGAAACGCGGCAAACACGGGACGAAACGTCAGGCCGATATTTGAACAAGAAAAGCAATTTGTTTTCCACAACAGTAATTTATTTCAGAGGAGCTGAATCCTTAATTAAGAGCTTGCCAAAAGACAAAGAGGAATGCGTGTCTTGTTAATTAATTATACCGCGGCGGCTTGACGAATTTGTAAACGAGCGCCAGGCTATTGAGCAAACCGAGAATTCCTGTGATGATTAATATAGTCAACAGCGTCCCATCTATTAAGAAAACTATTATCAGTTTAAAAATGGAAAAAGAAGAAACTCTATTGGTTGAAGAAAAATTCAGATGAAAATACGTAATTGGTCGTAAAAACCGCGTAAGATGCAAATGGTTGCACAGGGCATTGCAGCAATAAAAACGCACGAAATGGCTGCCGGAACCAAAACGACAACTCTCCATCCACGATGATCGCTAATCATTAAAAAAGCAATTAACTTTAAAAGCATTAGAACGAATGACGAAAATCGTTAAACAAATTACTCGAGATTTCGGATCCACAAGCAGCTGCTGAGAATCAAAATGGCGCCGCCCCAGATACCGCTACTCGCCAGTGTGTAATAATCGACCAGAGTGATGAACGAAACACTGTATTTACCATATAAAGATAACAAAACCGTCTAGAACAGATAAAACTAGTTAAAATCCACATCAATATCAAAATAGAGCTGAAATCCTAAGGGTTACCTGTGTTACCATGGTGACCAACCCTAAGGCTACGTTTACGCGCGCGAAGAACAAAGGATGCGGCATTGCCAGATCGTTTTTTCTGTCTAACTTGTTAATAAACCAACAACAGATTCACAACTGATTCAATTATATAACGATCTTGATATCAAATAGCCAAGATTCCACATCCTGACTTTAGATAAGTGGGTTGAAATGCTAATTCAGATCCTTTTTACCGAGAACGAAAATGAATGACGCTTTTCGAATGGCACACATTTACACACGGAGGATGTGCGTCACCACTCAGGAAATCCGTTTATTTATTTTTGATTATCCGACACGAAATTGCCAATATTTATTTCTCCGTCTTCCAAATTGCCCTATATGTTGGGTAGGAAATAAGATAAACGCGGCGTTGCCAGATTTCTTTATTCAATTGTACAGACGCCATATTTTCACCGAGTTATCATTGGCAAATAGATAGGAGACCAATGAGGGAGAGGGGGTTGAGATTCCCTTCCTCTTATCCCCCCTACCCCCCCCCGTTTTCCGCAACGCGAGGAATTCGTAATTAAATTCCCCGAGATGCAATTGGTCCACAAATCGACGACACGGCCAATTTATTAGCTAAACTCTTTATTATTTAGCCCCAGGGGCCAATGACAGCCACTTAAGGCGCCAAATTCAAAACGAACGGTTGGAGCAGACGAACGCAAGCAGCGATCATAATTTCATTGGAGCCTCATTCAGTACTCTATCAACTGATAGACGTGCTGCTCAGTGTTTTAAATGAAAATAACGACATTTGTATATCTTTCTATACATATAACAAGCTCGAAAATATTCTATTTATCAATTTTGTAAAATAAAACTATCAACGTTTATTCCAAATAAAAGCATCACTTTCAATAAAATTTTCATGTAAATAGTTTCAAGTATAAAGTTTTAAGGAAAGTTAGAAGAAGCGCACATCAGTTTCTGTCCTCTTAATTACATCCTCTGAATTCCACCGTAAGAATATGATGTCGTTGGCTTTCACCTGCGGCCCCTTGGCTTTAGGTACGAGTGCTCCTGAGTGACCGTTAGAATTGTACTTTGGAATCTTTTCATCTGTGAGAGTGTTGGTAGCGACACCGCGGGGATTTGCTTTCTTTGTTATTCAACCACAGAGACATGCCAAAGCTGCCGAGACTAAATGTAACAGCTTGTGTAAATAACAAAGGGGACTGGAAATTACTTCTTTTATTCGGAGGTTGCGACGGCGTGTACGGTGGTGACATCTATCGGTTGGCTGGAGAGGATGCCATGTGGGTACTCGATGCACTCGACTTGGCGCAAGGAAGCAGAATATGGTATTATCTCTTGCCTAACGGGTCACTGTTCTCCAAAACCATTCTAGAGGAAAAGCCGTTCACTTAAAGTGCATCGTGCTTATAGTCCAAGAACTCCGCGTGAAGTGAAAAAGACGGAAATCACATTGATCAATGCTTACTTGGCTTGAGACTGAAGATAGTATGATATGAACATATAGAATCGTAAGTGCGTTGCCTGTTAAGTGTTTCGCAAGCTTTGTATTATAGGTACTCCATGGAGTGGGCGCGATCCCAGCAGCACGAAACCATATGTACTTATTGTTAGGAAGCATAAGGGTGCTTGCTGTGTGACTCCAAAGCCATACATTGTAGGTACTCTGTGAACTCGGCGCAACTCAAGGAATACGAATCCAGCATTGTTTCTCATTTACCGGGTCGCCCTTATCAGGAACCATTTTGGCCAGAGAAAGGGTTCCCTTTAGACCCATCATGTTGGTACTCCAAGATCTTAGCGTGAGACCGACAAAACGAATATGGTAGTATTTCCTGGCTCACTAGCCTCAGTTTGGGGATACAGCTCGCAGGATATGGAGCGACATAGACGAGGGAGTAGTAAAGTAGAGGGCAGACGGTGGCGGAGGACTTGATGCCATTAGGCATGATTCATAGAGGAACCAACGATAGTGTTGTCTGTGTCAGACTTCCTGACTCGCTTTTGTTTCAGCTCATTCTGCAGCTGTGCTTCTACTGCAACAATGCTCCATTGCCTTAATGCACTCGCCCATAAGAGAATGCAAAACTTTTAGGATACACACACGCATACGCCACGCCAACCACGACCCAGAACCTCGCGTATCCAAATAAACGACATGATAAAATCACAGCTAATTGGTATGGTAGTCTGTATCATTTACGTAAGAGTGTGTATCTGTTTTATAATCATGGGAGACACGTACAAAAAAGCACGAGTATCTCACATAGACACGAGACACTGAAACCGAGAAATGCCTTTCCGCTGCTCTTCCCTCGCTTGGGAACACTCTAAGGTGCAAGCGCTTCGCCCGGTCACGATAGAGAATAAATCCCAGGCTTTAAAAAACAAGTAAGACGTTTCTTTTTAAACAAAATAATAAATGAAAAGAAGACGAGAGAACTGTTTGGTGCAGAGAAAAATCCACTTGATATATTTGCTTTGATGTCAGAAGCGCCTGTGAAGTCGATAAGCGATTCTTTGGAGCAATCGCAGCAGTATGTCCCATTCAGCGCCTCAATGCAACTAAAACTTTCTCAAACGCAGGCCCAGAAAACAATCGCCCCTTAGGAGAAACAGCTACACATACAGGCAATAATAATTCCCGGGAAAAGTAATCTCAGTGTTATCTTACTATAGATCACAATTTCTGTTCCTGAGCGACTGTTTATCCTGCATTTCATATGCCAAAAGAATCGATTTCGTTTATCTCTGGTTACATGATTTTTCATGCGGCACGCTGCTCGAGCTTGATATTTGCCATATCATTTCCTATTGAAGGGATTTTCATATCGTCTTTTCATTTGCCTTTCATACTTTGGACATTTTTCTTACTTGAGGCAATGGCCTCAAAAAGCCCCAGCAGGAGCTTTTAAGACTGAAACCTGAACCATTTTTGAGCACATCCTAATTGCCCTGAGGCGAATTCCCTAGACTAGCGACATCTAGTAATCAATGCGAAATCTGCCGTATCCTTTTGAGTTTCAAGTCGTTAATTAGAATTACTGCCCGAAAAGTTGGGCGGGTGTCATATTTTACCGCGTTTGATCTTGTAGGTCTCGGTTTATTTTGGTTGGACTGAATTCAGTGTTGATTTCTCACTGGCTAAAGACTGGTTAAAGTCTGGTTAAAGATTGGTTAAAGACTGGTAAAACTGGTTAAAGATTGATTATGGTTAATGGTGACATCTAGTATCTATCCCCAATTGGCGTATCATTTTAAGTTTCAACCTATTTAATAAAATTTTTCGGTTAAAATTACTGCCCGAAAATTTGGGCGGGTGCTTTATTTCACTGCGCTTCGTCTTAGTAGATCTCGGTTTATTTTGATTGGGTATGGAGTTCTGTGCTGTTTTTTGGGGGTTGAGAGATTTGTCATACGTTACTAATCCCTGTATTACTTTAGTTATTACGTGCTACATAAATAGCTTCGTAAGGGGTATCGTTGCGCCTAATGGTGCTGGGAGCGTTAGCACAATTCTATTAACCGACGTCGTTAGACTGTTTACCAGTCTCGTTAGCCAGGGTTTCTGTGAGAAGCTTTACTCTTTTCCACAAGTCGAAGGTGACACTTTCATTAGGCGACCCGTGCCGAGTATATGATGGCTCGTGTGCTCGTGCAGGGGATCAATAATTCTTTCTATATCGACGACAAATTTATGTGTTGTACGTTTCCGCGGCAGTCTCGTAAAAGAGGCAGTCCGCTTGCGACAATTTGCCAATTTGCCTTGCAATTAATGGCCACGGCGGATATTTACAACCCTGAGTGTGGCTTTCAAAAAAATAGTCCTTGTTTACTATAAGTAATGGCGCTTCTCAAGTGAAACTGACAAGCTTTCTGTCTTGTTTGACGAAGATCCTACCAAGTAACACCTCAAGTTTAACATAGGAGTGGCATAGTTATAAACCTAGACGAATATAGAGTATAAAATAACAATCCTGATTCAGGGCGTTACAATGAAATTGCAAAGCAGAGGATCATGCAGAGGTTACAAGGCAGAGGGAGGAAAAAAAACTGTTGGGAAGTTAGGGTAGAAGTGGCGCCAAATTTGAATATTTTTCCATAAATATTGATGCAGAGCGAGATGGCAAGAGTCGCTAAGAAGAGGGAGCCTTCCCAATGTTTGATACATCTCTCACGAATTCGGTCGTGATGTGAATTTGCATGTCAACAAATTTGTTTGGTGCGCTTCATTAGACGCAAGCTTGAGTAGAAAATCAACACCAATTCATTGGGTTCCCTGCACGAGAGACGCCTTAAAAATTTTAAAAAAAAATACCAGCACCTCCAACCAGATGACACAACTTCACGACGATGAAAGAAGTTTAAAAAGAAAAAAACCGGGGCCGGAAAAAAACCTCTCCAAATTAAAAGAGAGGCGCTCGAGCGAAGGGAATAGAAAAAGTCACCATGTAGCAATCATATGCATAAATCAACAAGTTTCCAATTCACTAAAAGTTTCCCGTTGCCCCCCCCCAACATAACTTCTCCCACTACACCAAATTATTTGCCTCACAACTTGTAATTTGCTCCGCCCCTACGGATTCGCCCGTTGTAAAGCTCATCCATAAAAGCAGACGAATTATTCCCCCGCCGCCGTCCTTATGAATCGCCGCGGCACACATAAATTCCCACTGATTTCTTCACAATCCATAAAAGCCGCCCGCGCCGAAAACCCAGGCAAGCGTACAACTTAATACAACTTGATTCCGGACTCTCAACACAGTCAATAGAGGATTCCGTTTCTATGGCATCCGGCTTCACATTCATGGATCCTCTCAGGGCTTTTGGGTCGTCGCCCTCCAGGGAAAGGGTTACAGGCTCATCTTCACACATAGCCTCAGGGCGAAACCAAAAGCAGAGATGTTTATTACTGTACATTTGCTCATTTTCATGGATTCAGATAGCTTCCATCTTACATGCTCTCCTGAGGGAACGGTTATCATCAAGTCTGATCTTTGCATAGCCTCAGGGCAAAATCCAAGCCAGGGTCCTCTCTCTATCTGTAATCTCTTTAAAGCTATTTCCTATAATGTGTTGTAATTTGCAGTCAAACAGCTGTAGAATGTTCCGAGGACGACTGACGGCTTCAAACCGCGCATTCGTTTCAACGTATATCGTACAGTAGGACCCGACAGAAGACGGGTAGAAAAACAGGAAGATACTTGTAAGTACTTGAGGTTCCCCCTTTTGAGGGCAAACTGGGATAATGAGAGCGTCCAAGTTGTGTGAGGAATAAGTTAATACATAACCAGCACAAGGATCTGTACGTGAGTGACTTGCCGTTTTTCCAACGGGCCCCGAGCATTAGTTAAGAGAGCGGAGTACAGCGGTCGGTCCGGAGTTGGCGTAATGAGCGAAACGGAGCTAAGGGAAAGGGCGACTGTTGTTGGCAGAGAACTTTAGCCGGCGACAAAGCGGATTAAGTACATGCAAAATTGGTCTGGTGTGCACTCAAGATTTTCCTCAAGTCTCGCTTACCTGTGTATAGCTCCACACAAGATGTGGGCATGTAACCGCAATCCGATTATGTTACAAGCACAGTGTTTTCAGTTTGGACCAGTATATTAGTTCAGCATAGAATCAGGAAACCTGATTTGTCATTAAGTTGTTATGGAAAGTTACGGGGCTGAACAATTGGCTCGTTCCGATACAATGAGGAGCTTGTTTCAAACATCCCGAAGCTTCTTCGGGTAGACTTCAGACCTTCCTTGTTAATCACTTGGAATATTTTATTTCAAAGCCGGCTTTCCTTTCAGATATTAAAAAAAGTGAGAAGTCATGGCATTCTGTCGTTGAATAGCAGTTCCCCGCTGGTGAGTTGCACGCGGCAAAGATCGACAACAACGCATTTGGTTTTCCCGGGATGTATTTATAAAAACATTATAGACAATTAGCATTTCCTGTTTTCATAACACAATGTCTTGTACAGCAAAACACGAGTCAATACAAACGCACGTGGTTGTCTTTTACTGTTTGCTCTTTGGCTCTTTGCTGCTTTTCTGCTTCCTACAACCCAAACAAATGGAAAGGGTTCAAGATTTTACGCTCACGGTATGCAAGACACAAAAAAGAGAAAGAGGAAACGCTTTTCTTCTCATATTTTATATCGCGAGTTAGCACAGAATCTTCAAAGTTCGCTTACGTCATATGGGCCACATGGATCACAACATGTAAACAAAAACATCAACTTCGTCAAGACTATTGTCGCATCATTAAGGTTGGCGCTAGTACGGAAGTTACATTTGTCATTAACTGTAAATACGCGACAACACTCAAATAGGGGTTTTACTGTCTGTTGCATATAAGAAACAATAAAAAGGAGGATTCATCAAGGGGATCTTCGCGAGAAAAGATAATTGGAGGAAAAGAAGCAGACTACGGTAAATGAAGCGTGGGTTGATTGAATTAAGAATCGCTTTGTTCGGTCACTTTGTGACGGCATTGTCAACTCAATAGAGCGGTTAATGTGACCAAGAAGAAATGCAGCCCCCAAGTTAATCGATTCCTGCTGCCACCACTGCCTAAAACATAAAAGAATGAGCTTTCAACGACTGATCGCAAACCAAAAACACTCTCTTTAATGAAGAGCACAACTTCGCGCCGTGTTTTTCCGGCTCTACGTTACACCGCTGGGGAGCTGGGATGGAGGCAGACGTGGGCGGGTTTTCAGAAATGCTATTGACATAGAGTTTACCTTTGCTCGAAGCTGCCAACATTGGGGACGAATCCTTCTTTCTTTGGGCTGCAGAGGCAACGGATCCCGTCACGGTTTCCTGCGGGAATCGACTTGGGACTGAAGCGATTTTGCGGTAAAGGGTTCCCAGAGTAGCAACACAATTGACTACTAATGGGCCCTTGCCGAGATGCTGCTGAGTTACGGGCAACTCTAAATCCGATTCGGAAGTCCACAGGCCGTCGTCCGCTTCTTTTAAACGCGACTCGGAACTTGCAATCTAATCATAATTCAAAACCTTGTTAGCCTTCGGCAACTTTCCTGAATTGGGTAGTCAACTTGATAACATCGACTTCTTGGGAGATCAAAGTATGCCAAAGGACGGTTTCACCAACTTGAAAACAGTCCGTACACCCTAAATTCTAGTAAGGACCTGATTTATCCGGCGCTTCGTCAAGGTATCTGCAACCAGTCCGCTAAAATGCCCAAACTTTAAAAGTTCAACCTAATCCATAGTTATTCCCCAAGTTATTTATTTTGTTAAGATGTTTCAATATTATCCTGAAACCGTCAGTCCAGTATGTACCACTGTCAATAAGCGGACCACATTTTGACACTGAATAGTATGATATCTAAATTTGGTCCCCCCACCCCTCCCGCGAAACTTGACCCGGCAGGGTAAAATTTGACATTTAAGTTTACGGCAGCAGGGAGACATCCTTTCGGTAACCTATTATACCATGGTCTGGTTCTCGTCGAACATTGAACCGGTAACTATCTAATACCTAAAGTTTCGTTGAGAATTGTTGTCAACTACGGATCCAACAAGGGTCTGCAATGGAATAAGCTGATCAAAACTTAGATCTGTAACTTTGTATTGTAATTCCTTCCTATTCTAAATTGGTCCTTATCCACATTACTGCCGAGTACAGTTTTTGCAAGTCTAGAAAGCGGATTGAAGTGTCTTGTTTTTTTGGTCCCCAGCAGTCGAGAGAAAGAGGAAACTACAAATGCGCAAGCTCGATTCCTATCTCAGCGATTATTCTTTTTTTTTGTCTGCGGGTAATTTAATCTAGCCACTTCATTATTGTGGAAGGTCCGCAAATTCACTTAGTTTGGCGAATCTTGGTGGTAGAAGCTAAAACTTTTTCAACAGAATAATAACTTCAGTCATAAGTTTCGGTTTACCTTCCTTCGTTTTTCATTCATTAGGTTCATCGGTTTATATTAAACTTTCATAAGCCCTGTTACAATGTGACTATTGAGAATAAAAGCCTGGACTAAATTTTCCTCCAAACCAAGGTCTCTTATTTTAGTTCCGGCGTAAAGATACACTGCTAATATGTATCTTCTTACAGTCCTCAGCTTTCAAAGAAGGATGCGGAACTGAATCTAGACCTCGTATTCTAGCTTTCCATCTATACGGTTTCAGGACAACGAACCCGTTAGATACTGACATGTTTATTGTATGTGCTACTGTCGTGACATAGTGTCATAATGTATCGCTAGTTTGTGTCGAAATTTCCTGCGGACCAGATTTGGACGACGGGTAGTAAAATTTGGTCCCCATGTTTAAAAACATGGAAATTCGCGCCTGGCCGTTTTCAAACGCTCTAAAGTGCAGACGGACTAAAGTTGTCGTGAACTAACACCGGCTACCTGCTTCTGGTCCGGCTAGTTTATTGATACAGAAACTGTGAAACTTTGCGCGCTAGGCAAACAGAGTTGAGGCTTCGCATGTAACTTTAAGGGGCTATGGCGACGTTTCATACGTTGGGTTTCGCAGACTAGCCTAAGGGTGGGCTTAATCTCGCAACTGACCGTACGAGTTCCTGGTTCATCCATCTTGGTTCTTTCGTTTGCAGAGCGGTAGGAGCCAGAGTGGGCGTTTAAACTTTCTGCCATGCGACTCTGGCGATCATGATACTTGCAATCCGGAGGCGGACAATATGTTCAATTAACAGGATGACGAGACAAGAGTTGGCAGTTAATTAATTTAAATTACGATACAACAGAACAAATTTGAACTTCTTCCTTGCTTCGTGTCGACTCATCCCCCCCACTGAACAATTACTGTAAATTGATCTAAATATAGTTTCTGTTCATTTCTTTCTTTGCCCTTATTGATGTTTCTCGGGATATAAGAGAAGGAAAGAGTGCAACGAAGCAGAAGGTCGTGAGTAGCTGACGCTCTGTTTGGGAGCAAAATCGGGTAGCAGCTAATTAGATCAATTAATCAAGAGTCTAGAAGCCAAGGACAGACACACCAAATCATCCACGGGCTTGCCAATTGCCAAAGAGAAGTTTCTACATGAGAAGAACTAGATTTATATAACACCAATCAATAACATTACTGACTTCTACCAAATCACGGGGGAAAAAAGACAAAATATCACAAAAGACGGTATCTTGACGGTGATCCTCAGGGACGTATAAATTAAGTATCCCACTCTTTTTCTCCCCAGCTTAATCCGTTAAAAGTAGGACAGGGGGGGACCAAATCTTGACATATTGGCAAGGGGTGTATATCATTTTGGTCCCCTAAATCAAACTGACCGAAGATAATTAAGCTATCTTACACTAGCTGCACGTTTAAAGCGTACACAATGCTTTTCTATAAAGCTTATATAGCAGAGAGGACTAAGTTTTGACAGTCCCAGACCAGGGTATCTAAATTTAGTCCTCAAAACCCAAACAATGCACAAGTACCCACAATTTTGAAATTACTTATTTAATGGTTATTGAAAACCGATACTTTCAATTATAGAGAGATTTCTTTTAACTCTTGCTATGGTAGGCATACTTTTAGACTCCTCTTCCAGTAAAATGCCTGCGACCGGACTTTTTATGTCCGTGGCTATAAATTCTGAAGATGGAAGTTTTTTAGACGCATCTTAAAATTACATAGAGCCCCAAGTTTCCCGGCTCAAAACAGTTTTAGATTCCGGTCTCTCCTTTTGCAAGTTGTTTGAACGGGGCAAAAAGAATTGGGAGGACCAAATTTGTATATGTTGCATCGTAGCGTCATAAACTGGTCCTCCAGAATGACCCCTGTATTTAAAAAGTTTTAAAACAGGGAACTACACACGGACCGTATTTAGATAGAATGGCGCAATGTATACAAATTTGGTCCCCTTCTTAAAATCTGGAAATCAAACCTTCACCGTTTAAAGACGCCGTCTTCTCATAACAAGGATAATTAAATGTGCTTAGATTACCTGTTTGCCGTTGATAAACCACGAAAGGTTAGCCGGGGGACGGGTGCCGGGCAAGGCACAAGTGAATCGGAGTTTTTCTCCCGGCGTCATGCCATTTTGGAGGAAGCCCAGCGGGACTGTCATCACGGGATCCTCGCTTCTTATTTCTGTAATTCAATACAGCGTCACTTAATTTGTTGTCTAATCACAAAACAGCTATAAATTCTAATTAGTTTCTGAGTGAACAAAAACGGGGGGGGAGTTAGAGAAGGGAATGTACCGAAATGAAAGGGAAATGCAAGAGACGGGTGAAAATGGCAAGTATTTAGCCGGAGCAGTGTGCTTTCTCTATATTGATCACAGACAAGGCTGAGAGAATGTAGGACTGGCTTATTAAAAGCGCAAGGAGACAATAAAAAATGATGATTTTCCCCACCACCGCCTTGTTCGTGTTTGTTTCCCCCCCTGTTCGTGAATAAATGATTGTTTTCAATCTACAATGTCACTACAGCGGGCCGGATACAAACTTGTTACTCGCTCTAATACCCGTTGTTATCATAATGATCCAACACTGTTGCCTAAGCCACGACACACCATCTTTAAAGCAGCCTTTGCTCCCTCCCTAATTCCTCTTGCATCCCGTAACCAAGTCCCTTTTCCCCCTTTTTATACTATGATAATATCAAACGAGATCAATATCGCATCAAGACGACAGCAAATGTGTCATATGGATGTCGATATATGTATACCATACGGGACGGGAAAGAGAGAGGATGAATGATTTTGATTAATCAAGTCGGGTTGCAGGGAAAAATGAGGAACGCGGTAATCGGATTATCGATCCCGTGGAATCAGAAAGACGAAAAAAAAGGGAATCGTCTGCTTGTTATGAATGTGTTTTTTCCCTCCTGCTATATTACCAATGGACTTTTTGTTCTTATATCACTGTACACCCAAGGAACATATATGTTATATACTAGTAATATTATGAACTATAGTTCAGGTAATGTGTGATATACACTTCATCTAGGTGATATATCATCCATCATCAATAGTATATAACCAAGTAGTATTAACTATATCCAAGTAACAACCCCAACTTAAATGTCAACTTAAGTATGTACTAAATCCCATTTTACATATAAGCCAATGCGGTATGTAGTAATCTGTTTAAGTAATCATATTATATATTTTTAAAAAATTAACTCACCAAAAACGGTCAGATTCTCTTCTCGGTAGTCGGTATCGAATTTGGGCGCTTCTGTGGAAACCTCGCATTTGTATTGTCCCTCTGCTTCTCGGGAAACGGCCATGAGGACGACTTTCCCAATCTCCCGCGGATCATACTGCACACACACACACAAATACAGCAGAGACACATAAATCAATACAAATGGCGTTCAAATTTCACATCTATAGTCCTTCGAATGATACGATCCGTGCCAGAGTGGCCACTGTTTATACACAAGCAGCAGATGCACTCTTATAATCCCGCCACTTGTATCACTTTCTACCCTCTGGATAATTAAAAATATGATTATGAGGAACAGCACTTATGCTGTTCGGAGTTGGGCACAAGATGGCGGCTAGAACAACGGCCGCTAGGCTGATACTTTTACAGACCCTGGATCAAGTAAAGGCTATTGTGATTCAAGCGATCGTTTTGAGTGATTTCAAGTGAATCCGGTACTTTCAATGATGCCGGATGATATTCAGTGGTCTTACACATGACTTAGGAATAGCTTCAATGAGTCGCTTCAATGAATTCATGATTCTCAGGTACAAGAGGAAGTAAAAGTACTTTACCATCCGTGACTTTCAGTCACTTTCAATGCATATCAACATTTCAATGACTCATTGATTCCCTATCACTCCCATGGACTCTATATGACTCCTAAATGACTCTCACTGAGTCCATGGTGATGAATTTTCCATAGAAGCTTCCTTCCACTTCAAAGAACTCGTAAAATATATCTACGGTTCTTGACGACTCTATATGATAGATGGATAAATAGATAGATAGATAGATAACAAGAGATAGATAACAATATTCAGATGAGAGAGATGGGTATAAACGTAGATACTAGGTTGGTGGTGTAACCAGATGGTTGGATTGATTGATAAATAGATGGATAGATAGATGGACATACAGATAGATATAGATGGGTAGACAGTAGATACATATAGAGATATGTAAGATAGATGGGTAGATAGACAAATAGATACTAACGCAGGCGCGTCTTAAATGAACTCCCATCGACTCCAATTGACTTGACGCTATAACCTTCCATGATTCTCGACGATTCAAGGATTCTCAACGACTCTTCATGATTCTTAGAGACTCTCCCAAAAAACAACAAATATTTATTTTTGAAAGGGGAAACATAACGGCTGCGTATATACAAACTGTCTTAACCCTTGGCACTTGAAACCAAACGACAACCGGGGCAGCTTGTCCCTGGCAGCAGGGTTATTGCAAAAGGGAGGACCCCGATCGGGCCGGGAGTTGTTCGTTATTAGCAACGGGTGGAAGGGAGACAAGCCAAGTTAAACAAGTGACACACGACGCTTATAGACGGCTACTTGTATTGCGCTAATCTCGCGCTCTATGCAAATAAACCTGTACCAACTTGAAGCAATATAACGCACGCACACAACCTTATGACGACGTCCTTTCCAACTCAAATCAAGATCAAGATCACGTTCGCCCTATGCTCTTCCTCATTGGTCAAAAAAAAGTTCACAATGTCGCCATTTTTGACTCGATTGTTAAGTTTACGGTCGGATTAAATTATGTCAAGTTCCAGTTGATTCCACTCTTGTTTCCACTCGGCAAAACGAGCTCCAAGAATTCGGGTTTGACAATAAAGTTGAGAGGATGAAAGTTCGGAAGGCAAGTACGTGTTGTGTCCAGTGCCTAGTCAAGTGGAACCGGTCGCTGCAAACTTCAGGAAAAGGATCTTTTCCACGTAGCCTTTTTCAAACAAAGCATATTGGTAAAGCTTCTCCGATTTAAGATTCTGGGATTCTTATCGAAGATTCTCATAAAGGTATCTAAAAAGATCACTCGACAGCCCGTTAGGAATCTTACTGTAGTAAGGATTTACGATTCTTTAAGATTCATAGACCTTTCTATATCGTAGCTGCTTCAAGGCTTTAAATAAACGAGGGCTAGTAATTTAAACAATCAGATTCATGTAGAGAATCACAGTAGAATCGTATGTTGATTAACAATCGATTGCTACATTATTTGGCACTGATTTACTTCCTAAACTATCGATTATTTTTATGCTAAAATATTAACATTTGATTTCCTTTAGACTTGACAAGTAACCTCATTTGTTGTTCGTTATCGATTCTAAACTGATTAATTATCGATTTCTTACAGAAACGTTAAAATCGAAACTGATTTCATCTTAAACTATCGATTCAGATTACGCTCTTGATTGCAATCTTCAGTTTCCCTGGATCTTTGGATCCCTTTTGCAATTCCCTAAACTATCGATTTAGCTTGCATGATCGATTCTCAACTATCGATACTTCCTCTTATCGTGATTGATAACAAGAACTGGTTACTAATTCCCTTTCCATTTGAAAATTATATCTGATTTCGTATCGTAATCGATTCTAAACTGATTAACTATCGATTTGTCTCTATTGCTTCGAGTCTATTCTTACACTATTGACTCAAGACTGCAAACACGATTCTTGTAACGTTTCAAATCCCTTACAACTCCTGAACAAAGTTTCTCAGTTAAAGACTTACTTTAAAGTGATGAATTATTGACTTGTTAACTATAGATAGATAGACAGATAGATAGTTTTATGGGTATTATAGAGAAATAGATGGATGGATGGATGAATAGGTAAGTAGAAACATATTGTTTTATACCAATTCTTTAATTTTACAATTTGGTTTGAGCTACGTATACATTAAGTATGATCGATTTAGTTGCACTATCGATTCCAAACTACTACCAGTTTATCGCTACATAAAATTCAATACAAATTAACCAAACTGTCAATTGATATTTCATCTTTAATTAACAGCTAATTAACTATCGATATTCCTTGTATAACGTACACTCAGACAACGACAAACTACTTTCTTAACTATTAGTTCCCATATCAAAGTTATTGCTTTTTTAACCCTGAGAAATCCTTCTCAAGTGGGAAACCTCACTTGTACAAACTCGGCCACTTGAGTCGTTTACATGCAAAAACATGAATAAAAGAGACTTGTTATATACAAGGGGTAGGTTTCTCTAGTACGTGACAGAAGCAGTGAGTGTGAAAAGGCCAGCCAAGCGAGCCAATTCTTTTGCCCGATGCATTGAAGCCCTTAACGTGTGCTGCATATCGTAATTAGCTAAATCCGAGTCGACTGTATAATCCACTCGCTGTTTGCTTCAATGGAAACATAAGTGGCTTCTTCAAAGCACATTGTAACCGTTACACACAAGGTATACTTTTGAGTCAGATGTGGGGAGAAGTTGATCGCTTATGGCAACCAAGTTTGCAAAGATACAACAGCCAGAAAAATACTGCGTATAGATCTGCTAGTACTTTACACATTAGTAAAGTTTCAAGTAAATCGGGCTGTTAGTTTTACCAAAATAAAATTCCAAAGTTATAAAAAAAAATCCATAATCGCCTAACCCTTTTCATTGCTCTAGACTGTACGTCGTTCCAAGCAGTGCGTTTCTTAATTAGTTCGTTAGCCAAGTTCTTCATTTTATGTAAGCGAGGGTCATTTTGTAAGTTTGAATTTCAAAGTTAAATAAGAAATTCAAAGTCTTGTACTTTGGGATCCGTTTGCACCTATAGTTGACGACTTTCCCAATTAGGATAACTTGATTGCGTCGTCGAAATCTCACCGTTTGACTGAATTGGTAGACTGCTACTGCGGACCCTTACTAAATTGCTATAGACCTAGATTTCTGATCTCTTCCTGTGGGTTTTACTCCTAGCCAATCATTTCTACAGGTAAACAGTGTGTGGATCAACGGTTAAATGCTAACAAAGTTCCTACAGGTTTGAATAGGTTATGTTTTCATTACTTCGTAATAAGTTAATTTTAGCTAATGATGCTTGTTATACTGAGGGTTACTAATTGAGATAACTTGTCATACGGCTACACTATATAGCAACAGCAGTGCTGAAGTTTAGTTATTCCAAAAGTAAAAATCCTCATTGGTTAATGAATTTATCTACATTTACCCAAATACATCTTTTAATAGCATACAATTAATTCAAATCATGCTACTTTAAGTTGGCTTGATATTGTTCTAAATCATCTAATAGCCTCTCAGTGCAAAAACTAGCAGGTCCACCAGCAGTTCAACCGCGGCTCTGGTTCCAATCTGGTTTACTGATGGAGGCAGGAACTGCTGAAACTGCTGATTTTCGCCCAAAATCCAGCAGGCAGACCGTTATAGCAGTAGGTCGTTCAACACTGGTCTTTGCTTTAGGCTTATATATAGCAATTTAGCAGATAGAAGCTTTGGAACTTAATATCAGTGATACAATCGCAAAACAGGGAATCATAGAAAACTCGGAAAGAATGACAAGAGAGAAGAAAGAAAGGAAGAATAAAAGACGGAAAAGGCTTACGTCGATATTGAATGTTGCCCACGGAAAGGTCCTGAACTTGGGCACTTCGTTGGGCATGTATCTGAAGAACTCGTGCTGTCCTTTGTACCATTTGAGCGAGTAGAGACGATCCCCTTCCAGATCGTAAATACACTGCAAAGTGACGTCCGCGCCGTGCAACACTTCCTTCGGTACCTCCACTCGAGTCACGTGCAGACATTCACTTCCTCCAATCCGGCCCCAACAAACACACAGACGAAAAACCAGTCAATCAAACCAATCGACATCAAAACTCTCTCTACAATTCTAAACATATCAGGTACCAAATTTAAAAGGGACTATAGTTTTTTTCCACATCGTTACATGGGGGTATACAAATTGGGTCCCTCTTTATCGCTTGACTTGAACCCATGGGAAATATATTCGTAAGAAAACGCGGGAAAAAAGATTTGAAAAAAATAATAGAACGCTCGTTATTTCCGCCAATAATCATGGAAGCCCAATTATTCAGAAAATTTTTAGATAAGAGGAGAGAGAAGCTTTTTGCTTCGAGTGGTGTTTCAAAGAAGAAAGTACATACACGGCCGCTGGAGAGTGCTCTTCACCGAGACCAAATCAGGATACTTCAACAAGGGCACCTTTATTAAGATTTGGTCCGCTGTATACCTTTGTGTAATCTGATTCCTCGCTCTCCTCGTACATCAATACTATGTGCCAGTAAATGCAATTTAACTCAAGTTATTTACCTTCAAGGCTAAGCAGTAATTGAAGAGTCAAGACGATGGGTAACCGTTTCAAAGCCAGCGCCATTTTGTGAATTTGGCCTCTATTATTTTCCAGTTGATTATTCGATCTTCAGTCCACTCTATCTGTTGTCTTCACATGGCTCTGCGCCCTGAAAAAAAGGTTAAATTTCAATTCCATTAAAGTTGATACAGGTACGATCATCTGTCGCTGAGTTACAGAGACGCCCTGTTTTGCCTCCCATACAAGAAAGCAGATCTTTCGCCTATCAAGTTATATCCAGTGAAAAAGGATATCTTTCCTCGTTCCTCGGTGCTTGTTGGAAAAGACAATATTAAAAACGCTTGTCAACTTACGGAGTCTACCCGCAGGGTAAGCGAGACAAAACAATGGCCAAGGCGCGGGAAAATAATCTAGCCGCCGCTGAAGATATTGCACAGTTTTTCTTCCCTGTTTTTCCATCATTTTTCCCCCTGATTTTTTTATATTTTAACTTTTTGTACTATCCCTACCAGCGCCATATAAAACACACCTCAAGGCCATTGTGTCACACACACGAGTTTTCTTGTACATTGGGCGACAAATTAAGTTTGCAAGTTTTGAAGCGCGTGTCTTGCTTCCTGTCCCGACCTAAAAACGTCCTCCAAGTCATTGGCGAAAACGACAAGAAACAAGGCGAAAAAAGGAGTTTGAGACAACTTTTCGGCTGAAGAAGAAAAAAAATACCTTGTCAAGTCCCTGGACCCTTCCATTTGAAAAGACTATGCCATTGAGACGTTTGGCTGTAGCGATAAAACTGACAAGAAAACCATTGCAACGGAACTTCCATCAAAAGTTGCTTTTTCCCTCCTATTCTCTCTCTCAATGCAGCGCTGCTGAGACGAGGGGAAAAAAGCAGAAACTCGTTCATTAAAATCAGATCCACACAAGATTTACGACAATAATGAAACGACAAAAAAAAGGACAAAAAC